>PNEQ01052271.1:10005-225214 GCA_003012365.1 Medauroidea extradentata
ACATGACTTTGTATCTTTTATGGATATCAAGATATTAAACAATACAAAAACCCTTGAAAATGTAAATTTTGGTACACGGTACCGGCCATTTTGTTCTGTAAAATCAAAATGAGGGCAGATAAAAATCAACAACTTTGGGTTTGAACTGTTGAAATATGTACATTATGTGTGACAAAATTTCAAATTTTTTCAAAATGGGTCAGCAACCACCCTTGGGTGATTTTCCATGGAATGACCCTTTGGTGATAACTACAAATAAATAAGTTATTAAAAATAACACTGACCTGGATGTGCAGAAATTGTAGTCATGCCGTTGGGATCCAAATGCTGGAATTGAATTAACAAACAAAACATTAGAAAACTTAACACAGAAACAGTAAATATATAAATAAATAAATAAATAAATATAAATATATATATATATATATATATATATATATATATATATTAAAAATACAATGTTGAAATATGAATACAAAATGCCTTCCAGGAATTTAATAGCACAGTTAAAGATATTTGAATGCGGATCAACCCAACGAAAACTGACGTAAAGTGTAACTCTTATAGCAAGTAAATACGTGAAGAAGCAAACACACTTTCAGTTGTATTGCTTTTATCAGTTTTGTTTTTGGACCTTGTTGATATTACTGAGGAGTCAAATTATGATGCTGTACAGGAATGACCACATCGGTATTAATGAGAAATTTAAATTCTTTGAACACTTTTATTTAAGAAAGAGAGGCCTTGCTTTAAATTGCACCTTTGTTTACACACAGAATAGTTACATGCCCATTTTATAAATGAAATCTTTGACATAATATTTACAATTTTTAATTTGCATTTTGTCAACTTGGCAGCATACAACATATTAGACACCAAATACTAAATTATAAATTACTAATTCACTATCATGTTAGTTTTTCCCAATATAAATGAAACATAAATTAAGAAACATTTTATTACATTTACAAGTTGGTGCACAATGCAAAATTATTTTTACTGTTGTGTGGTAAATTAAATGTCAAGAGAGATCATATCATGAAAGTATCTTTCACATCTAAATATCTTAAAAAGGAAAATGGAAGAGTATATTATTTTACTACTCAAAAAGAAAAGATATTCACATATCAACACCACATATTTATTGGAAAGGTTCATCAACTATATTTCAATGCACCTAAGTTAGTTTTTTTTTATAACATAATGTCAACTCTGGTACACAAGAACGAATTAATGACATTTCAAGATTACTTTTTCTTGTGTTTAACGTGTACCCCAAGACACAGTTTTCTTTACTTTGGGAAAATGGTGCACTGTAGATGATTAAATACAGTATCTGCAGGCAAAACCATACGTTGTTTCGGTATTTCAGTTAATTATAAAAAAAATTGTTTGTATGGCAAATGGGTTATTTTGGATTATCTGTGCTTACATATTATCTGTGTGTTACTCAACATTGATTAACACTGATAATTGGGAGTTTACTGTACACTAATTGCCAAACACAATTTTTTTTGTAATTTTTCAAGTTTTTCGCTTTGTATAGTAACTGAAAGGTAATGGCTGTTTGTTCAAAACAATTAATACATAAGACTTTTCCAGGTTATATTTTTTTTATAAATGACTATACATTTTACCAATTCAGACGCCACACAAGTTTCAATATTGAGAATAGGCGGGTGTTGGGTGGGCACTAAGATAGATATGTAAAAAGTTAAAGTAGAATTCATTGTTGAGAAAATATTTTCTTGCCTGGCAAAAGGCAGGCAGTTAACCTTCACCGACGACATCATTACAACATGGTACAAGAAGAAAATCTTAGCACTGTACAACACCTACACATATTCAATGCCAGTCACATTTTGTCACATTATAGGGTAGCCAGCACAGCGTCTTTGGCTGCCAAGACATACATACAGCAAAACAAGCATGGTGTTGTCATTTCTCCCGACTTGGGCCCCCTCCTCTCTGCTGCTGCTGCTTTCTTGGTTTTAGGAAGGGGAGGAAAAAAACACTATTTTATTACTCCTACATTTTAATTTAAAGTCCATTCATACTGCAAACTGTAGTAAAATTACTAATGTATTATGTTAAAGACGTACGCTAAAAGTTATTCACATGGTCAGGAATTGGTAAATGTGTTAGCTAGGTATGTACAATGAGACAGAGTGGGAGAAACAGGAGATCCCGAGGTAACCAGCAGATCAACGGCATTGTCCGCACGATTCCCACACGTGAAAATTAAAAAATTCTGGCCGACCCAGAGAATTAAAACAAAGTACCTTTGGTGGGAGGCAAACGCCCTAGCAACTATGCCAACCATGGCCCCAAGGAAAGTGTAGAGGAAAAGGTTATAAAGTAAGAAGATTCAGTAAATGTGGGGGAGAACAGAAAGGGTTAGGCACTGTACACTTCGGTAGTTAGTGATAAAGAAGTGGAATTGACTAACAGAGGAGTTGATAATAGTGAAGGGGCTTGGAATGTTTAGGAAGTGTGAAAGGGAGGCGGGTGGCCGTCAACTGCAAGTGATAGATAGAGCCCAAGATTTTTTTTATCATTTATCTACGCCTAAGAGCTACTGCTACTCTCAAAGAAACCATACATACAGATTTAAGTTACAAATTTTGATTGTAGACTGTTTCAATTGGATAACTCATATCTGTAAATACTTTCAAATCTTAACAGAATCACTTAGTCAGGTCACCAGTAATCAATGACTGGCCCAACTTGATGGCCCTGCTACATTGAGTAGGTGACAGGTTGATCGGTGCCAAGTCATTGCCAACCTGACTGGAGAATGCGAGCATGACATCAGTCGTGTTGTTGTAGGTGGTGTAGGCACTCTAACTTTCACTGACAACTAGCTGACAATCCACCGACTGTCGGTCATCAGATGGCAAGGCCACAAAAATTACAAGCCATTGAAGGGATGTGGCCAAGCACAATTACAATTAGGCCTAACAAAAAATATGACACTACTAATTTAGCCGTTTCAATAATAAACAAAATAAGTTTATTTCAAGAATACTCACGGGCGGAGGTACAGTCGTGGTCTGATGAGAACATTTTTAGCATTAGTCTGGAAGTGCAATCAATTGCTATGACAAAATTTAAAAGAATGTTTATGATATTTGACATTTTTCAAACTGCAAAGCTGAAAATATAAGTCTGTGACAAATTAAATGTTAACATGAAGCCATATTTGTTCCACAATTGGAAAAATTTTTAGGTTAAACATTCTATAAACTAGCCTCCTACCTTGTCCAACTTAGGCCTAAATCACGTCTAGTTAAACCCATACTAAAGCAGTCACATACAGTTGCACTTCCTGAATACCGCCAGTAGACTAAATATAGCCATTTAAACTGTTACTATTTTTTATACTATGACTAAAATCATTTCTGAATACAGCCCAGTTAGAGTAACTTTTCAGGCAAAATATGTTTAAATATATATTATTTGAAACTGATATCTTGAAATAAAAAGCTTGGGTAGGTTTCATTTTACTATTCAATACCACTACCATATGCAATATCACATTAAAAAAATTACTACATATTTTAAAACTGTCCCTGCCTGACAACCACAGACATTTGCCGGGATTCACAGTTAGTACCGTGAGGGAAGATTGATGTGTAGTGTCATGGCACCGAGTGTAGAAAATTTACATGGTTCTCTAAAAAAAATTTTATGTATTAAAAGATTTCAAATGTGGTTTGTGTAAAAAGGTTGTTCGTAATGGAATCCTTTGTGATGTATGTGATAAATGGCATCATTATCAAAAGTGTTATGATGATGAGACTAACATTCCAAATAGTGAGTGGGTATGTTACGGTATGTAAGGATCGTGAATGTAATGGTGAAAATGAAGAAAATGACTGACAGTGTTTCCGAGCCGTGTATTTATGTTGGAAGAAATAATAATGTGGAGAACCAAGACTTAAGTGAAAAGTGTAATTGAAGAGATTGAAAATAAAAGATTATTAAAATACTTCAAGGTGATCTAAATATTGTTAGGGAAACAAATGAACGAGGCTTTTCGACTAACACTCGAGAAAATTCGTGGACACAAGTGACTAAAGGATGGTTGAAAACTCAAGAAAATAAGACCTGCCCTACTTCAGTCCATAGTCCAGAAATAGGTACGAATGTTTAAGTTTATCTGAAGATATTTCCAGATGCCAACAACAAGATGTAACCAAGACTAGGCCTAAGAAATAAAAAATGGTGAAGTTGCAGTATTACCAGATAGTCATGGAAAAGGATTAGCAAGCAGAATAAGTTCTGAACTAGCTCATAAAAAGGTATTAGGATTAATTAAACCTAGTGCTACATTTGTAGAAGTAAACTTGATACTAGCAAACAGAAAGAGCTATGTTCCAAAGACAATGTGGTGTTATTGGGAGGGAGTAATGATGTTGGTAAAATAATGGTGCTACATTTTGTAGTTCTTTAAAAGCATGCCTTGCTGACTTAACACATACAAACATTGTCATGAATCCACCAACTAGGCATGACTTGCCATTATGGTCAATAGTTAATAAGGAAATTGAAAAGACAAACATTATTTTAAAAAATATTTGCAAACATTTTAGGAATGTCACCCTGTATGATTTAAGTGTCTTGGAGAGAAGTGTATTCACAGGTCATGGGCAACAACTTAATTATAAAGGAAAGGACAATATTATTACAGAAACATGTAAACTCATCATGACTCAAAAAGTGACAAATGTCATATCATTAGGCAATAATTTGGAAATTATGCAAAATCCAAATTTCACATGTTACTATATCAGAACTATGCCCCAAATTAGGGGTGGCTGCAGCCACCCCTTACACCCCCCTGTGTACGCCTATAGGTCCAATGCAGGCACCAGCATCTGACTGTTGTTTTTTGCAAGATTCAGGTGCTGTAACTTTTATTTATAAACGTAGATAAATAGGGCCTACTTTTGATATCTGTGTACTGTTGCGAATTAGTCACTGTGTGTTGTTGAGCTCTTTTGTCAATTGCACTTCCAAGTATGCAACACCGTTAGAATGTACATGTTTCCACAAATACAAACTCACTGATTATTTTTACCAAGAACTAACGTAAAAAAGTAATGATCGACTGTACTTTCCCGCCTAAGGCAATGTCTACGAATGCTATGAGAGGAGACTGACCCTGGAATTAGCTTGCTGCCCTACCCGAGGAGCAGTCCAGAAGTCGACCTGAGTAATGCATGACACGGAATGAGGTGGGTATGGAACGGCACCGGAATGCTAAGGGCGGAGGAAACGGGAAATTCCCGAAAACACTCGCCGACCAGAGGCATTGCCCGGATCGTTTGCTGCATGCAAAATTCGGGAGTGAACCCGCCATGAGTCAAACCCAGATCCCCTTGATAGCAGACTCACGCTCGGGTGCAGAGCCAAAGCTGCCCCATGTAATACTAATTTATATTTTAGTCTATTCACATTTTACTTCTGTTGTAAAGCCATGTTGGTTTCCATCTTAATTTTTTTCTGTAAGCAGAAAGAAATAGTCTTCTCTTGTGTAACATCCTCTTGTCCTGCGGCATTCTGCTTACAATCACCAGGCACTGAACTAGTTGAGTTGAAATGAATACTGGGGTGATATTGATATTGTGAGATGAACTGCTTCCTTCCAAGGTCACAGCAGAGAGCTAGAGAAGATATAGAGATAATGTGCAATAATCTTCGCCTCGCCTCCTCCCTTCTTCCGACACCAAGCTGAAGGTCACTGATGCCTTGCGGTTGCAGAACATCTGTGAGCCTGGAATACGCTAGAAAGGTGTGCAACACATTCGTATTAACGATTACTCGAAATTTTCCACGGTGACGATGGGGGACAAAGCGAGAAAGTTACTTGTTAAAGACGAAAGGATGGTTCTATTACAACGAAATTGAGATTTGTGAACAATACTAGTGTATATCGCTATTACAATTTGGTTCAAAAACAACATTTTCAATGCTGTTTTTATATCATAAACAGTTAATATTTCAAATATGTCTGATATTGCAACTCTTTATTAACATTTTAACTCCTTACCTGTTTTATCAGAAATTATGCAAGTGAAAAATTTGTGTGTAATCGTTTGACTGCTTACCGACTGTACCACAGGGTTGACTGACATGTGATGCACGCTCTAAAGTAACAACCCAATCTCCTCCCTCCTCCCACACTCTTCACCACCTTGAACAACCTAACAAGCCTCTCCACTCATCGTCTGTCCTTCAAAGCATTCAAACCCATCTCCATCATCACTGATGCCCTGTAGTTTCCTTCATCCTCCACTCTCCGCCTACTCTTCACCCATCTTGCCACCCTCCTCTGAACCCTCTCCAGCTCCTGTAGGCCTACCTCTTCTTCCTTGTAAGGATACCACTCCGCTACTGCGTATTTCAGCATTGGATGTACCATCGAAGTGCATGCTTTCTCCTTCACCCCACCACTGACTATTCAGGACTCTTCCTAGCATTCCCAGATCTCTTCTTCCTTAGAAACCACTCTTTCTACCTGTCCTTTCCACTCTATGTCCTCCTGTAACACTACCCCTAAATGTACTTGTAATCTGTCACCTCCGCTATCCCTGCTCGTCCCATCTGTACATGACCCTGCTCTTTATCTTCTTTCTAGTGAATCTCACCACCTTTGTCCTCTTGAAATTAACATTAATTTTATTACATTCTGTTTATTCTAGTAGGCCTACCCTATTATTGTCTGCCTGCAAGTTGTTTCACCAATAGGCAGTTCGGGATAAAGTGAGCACTCATTTAAAGTCCTGCTAAATTTAAATTTTCAGCCAATTTGTATCTTTCCGAGCATAACAGCTCACAATGGGAAATATCAAACCTCTATGGACATGTCACTTGATGTTTGCACTTATAAGATGAACTGTGCAGTCAACAGGAACCTATATAACTTAGTTTGATCAAAAATATTTTATTCATTATATAAAATAAAAATATGTCAAATTCAATGATTTTATTTCAGTATTGTTCCATTTGAATAGTAAAATAATGGAACTACACACTGCATTTTGCAGCCAACCACGCAAAGAGTAAGGTAACTAATGTCAAAGTTGAATTATATGCAGTAATTGATTTTTTTTAAAGGTTTAGTGCTCACATTATCCCAAATAACCTATACCTTCGAATACAATACACAATTGTCTGCAAACAATCTTATAATCCACGTTTTCGGAAATTCACCTTGTAGCCATTCAGTGGTTGATACACAGATGTACAGTACATCGGTTGAGGCCATTCAAACGTCAGGTTGATTGTCTTTTTGAAAAAATTTCTGTTACAAATGAAAAGGTACAAATCTACTCACTTTATTTAACACTATATTGGTACCACAATATAAATATAAACTGAATAGCCTACTTTAGTATCATATGTAATAGTAAATACCGTTCATAACTGAAATTTACAAATTAAATAAATAACTTATTTTTGCAAGAAATTTTAAAATACAAACAATTTTCTATGCAAAAAAAAATATGAAAGATTACTTTCTTTGACCACATATTCCACAATTACGTAAGTTATTTCAAACAGTTTTTGAGAGATTGTGTTCAAAAATTCACCGGTGGAAGTTGCGGTACACATACACCAGACCAACTGAATTTTCAGGTTAGTTGAACAGGTAGATACATTGATTCAATTGGATGAGAGCAAAACAGACTTATGAACCGTCAGTTATACACAGGTGAATTTACCAAATTCGATGGAAACTGTTGTGGGACTCAGGAGGAGAGAGGAAATGCTAGTCAGGTTAAGTGACGAATGGGGAGAGGGGGGATGGGGAAGTATGGTCGGGAAATTATCTACAGGATCTTTTAAGGTTAAAGGTAGCAAAAGAGAGAAAATTTCAGAGGGTGTGGAGAACTGAGTGAGCGAGATATTTTGGTTAGCGTTCAACATCGAGTCTTTGGCGCTGGCGGGGGGTGATATGATGTATGGAGCAGCGTTGGAATGAAAGGGCGGGGAAAACAGGAGATCCCCGAGAAAACCCGCCGACCAGCTGCATCATCCGGCACGATTCCCACATGCAAAAATCCAGGGACCAACCCCGCCAGGAATCGAACCCGGATCGCATTGGTGGGAGGTGTGGAGAACGGAGAGAGGTAGACAGTCGATGCTGGTGAGAACAGTGAGGGAGTGGAATGCACTGTGGGGGGAGTTGGTGACTGTGAGAGAGGTTGGAAGGTTTAGGAAGGGACCGGAGGATTGTCACAGTGGGGATGAGGAGTCGGCTCGCCACCGAGCGTTAGCCCAATTGCGAGTATAGGGGGTGTGGAGGGATGGGGAAGGTTAGGTACCCAATTGATCAGAAGTGATTACAGAGGGAGAGGGAACAACAGTGAGAAGCTCCAGAGAGTTTGGTGAAGGACGGAGAGGGGGTATGCAGTCAATTATGGTCAGGTTGGTGAAGGAGTGGAACGTGCTAAGGGAGGAACTGGTGAGGGTTGAGTGTGGGGCAGTTCAGAAGGGGTCTAGAGGGAGAGTGAGAGGGGGGGATGTTGACTTGTCACCGGACGACAGCCCATCTGCATGGATTTTGATTATTATTATTATCAGTGTAACAAAAAAAAACACGTGAGAGAAGAGACTTTTTTCCATAAATCCAGCGTAAGCTGTTACCCAAAAAATATATATAATTTAGTACTGACCTTAAGTGTATACACGCGATTTCCTTTTCCATCAAGGTAATAATACAGATACATTTTATCCTAACGTCACGACGCAGAAAATCGCCAAATCAAAATTTCTGACACACACTGCACTAAAGCCAATACCACAGATTATAGACACTCCATAGGCATATGACAGGGGCAGGAGGACAAAGCCAACGACAATTTGTTGTGTCTAGTTGCAAGTGGTTTTGCAACACAACCCCATAAAATACATAAGGCGATAAAAAAAAGTTGTCATTCGTAGGATCGAGTTTAAGTTTTAAAAAATGTATACGCACATTTAAGAAATTATCTGTTTACGGTTTTTCTTTTATATGCATACATTAGGTGATAAAAAAAATTTTTTGTGCGGTTGTGCTCTATATTTAACCAAGAAATTCTCATCTCTGTGTATCAATTAGTCAATGAAATAGTTTTTTTTACAATTCATTTTGCGTCAAATGCGTGACGTGACGTGTGTTGGAAAAGCAGTAACAGCTGTCATGTTGGGCGATTGTCAAATTGGGAACATAAGTTCGATTTGAAAGATATTGAATAAGGATGTCAAATGTGAGAGATGTTCAAGGCAGTATTTGGTTGGAAATAGGAGTACGTGCTATATTGGCGTGGATTTTCATGTACGTATCAAACAACTGTTAGGGTAAAGGAACACAGAAGTTTCAGATTAATTTATTGTTAATTTGAGCGTCGATAATGCCATATACTAGAGCCGCGATTTTATGGCGAAAAGATTTTTGCAACATTTGGTTTCGATGCGTCATGTGCACACCTGCAGCTCTGCTACATCGTCTGTGGTTGGATGATTTTACTCTCACTTGCCTTGGCAAATTATAGACGTACAGACTCACTATAATCTTATTCTGATTGGTGCAGTAAAATGAGAAACGTGTCTGAATAAAGACACGCTGCCAATAACCTTGAAACAGAACTGCCGATGTGCACGTGAGTCACTGAAACAAAGTGGGGCAAAAATCTTTTCGCGACAAAATCGTGGCCCTACATATAACTTGTCAATAGTACATACATATATACAATTTTACAATATAATAATAATAGTTTATACTCGCAATTGGGCTAACGTCCGGAGGCGAGCAGGCTCTTCCCCATCCCACATTGCCAATCCTCCAGTTTATTTTATTTTTATATCTCTTCCTAAATATTCCAACCCCCCTCACAGTCATAAAACCCTCCCACAGTACATTCCTCTCACTCACCGTCCTCACCAGCATCGACTGTACCCCTCTCCATTCTCCCTCACATCCTCTGATTTTCTCGCTGTTGCTACCTTTACCCTTTAATAAAGATCCCTTTGTTAATTTGCAGGTCAAACTTCCCCATCCTCCCTCACCATTTATCACCCTATACAACCTTACCAGCCGTTCCACTCTCCTCCTGTCCTTAAAGGTTTCAATCCCAATTCACGCTAGGCCTAAAGTTCATTTCTTCCGCACCAGCCCCATCCTGCTATTTCCATTTATTCATCACCCACCTCGCTGCCCTTTTCGGCACCTTCTCCAGCACCTCCACATACGAATCCCACTCCGTGGTAACATATTCCAATACTGGACGAACCATTGTACAATATGTCTTTCCTTTCACCTCACCACCCTCCTTCAACACCTTCCCAAGCAGTCCTAAAGCTCGTCTTCCCTCTAACCACTCTAATGTTAGGTTAGGTTAGATAGTAACCTAAACTAACCTAATCAAACTTATTTCTAACAAAACTTTTTTTACGTAGGACTACTTAGAATGTCACAAGAAACATTTTTCATTAGTAAACTATATCTCTAAAATCAATAGTTTGGCATGTACACAATGAGTACACTAGTGATTCTTTATATTTAGCCTACCCCTACATGCCAATAAAAATTATAAATAAGCCTATGACTGCCCTTTTTTGCCGTTGTGACTATACAAGGCTTCAGTAAACAATATCAGGATAAATTAACGTAGGCATACGTAAATGTGCCAAATAAAAACATTACTTGCACAAGAAGGTGCATGCAAATTATTACCACTTCTAAACAAATTTAGCTAGAATACAAGACCTTGCATACAAGTTGGCCAGTCACATGATGCAAGTTGCCTTGAACAAGAAGGTTAGGTATTATTATTTGTATTATCATTGGATTACTTTATTTTTTAATACATAATTTTTATTTGATGTCTTGGAATGAGATACAGTAATCAACTTGCAGGAGGATATTTATAGGTTGTGGTTTTGGACAGAGAACTTAATAAAGATTAATGTGCTTAAAACCAAGTTGATGAGGTTTACTAGGAAGAGAGTACGGAGTAGAGAGGCATACAGATGCAATGAGCTGGTGATAGAGGAAGCCACAGAATGTAATTATATAGAGGTTCTGATATCTTATGCCATAGACATTATAAATAGTTTTAACTTAAATAATGATATTCATAAATACTCAACAAAAATAAGAAATAATATGTCAGTCCCATCTGTATCACTGTCTATTTATAAGAAAGGAGCTCATGCAACCATAATAAAATTTTACAATGTATTGCCCCAAAAAAAATAAAACTTTATGTCATGTAAATAAAAGAGCTTTCTTGTGTGAAATGAAAAAATATTGATAACACAAGCTTTCTTTTCAACAGATGAATTTTTAAATTTCTGGAACGATTCTCGAAGTACAGATTGATATTGGCTCAGCCCCAAAATTTTAGAATAAATGTGCAAAGGTTATAAATGAATTGTTATGTATTAGCTATATGGTATTTTATGTAATTTAGAAATGTGTGAGGGAAGTTTAATTGGAGAAACTCTGTTATAAGTGTTGATGTTAAAATAGATACATGTATGTGTCATATGTGTTATCTTATACAATATTTTTAATGTGCTATATATGGATGTATTAAAATATTTGAACTCCACTTGACTGGTAAACTATTATATAGGCCTATTAACAATATGTGTATCTCGCATTAAATGTATTATTTGAATTTGACAGGCTTCATACCCTAATGTTTGTTATACAAACTTGTAGTAGGGTTATACGGAGTGTATAAATAAAAAGAAATGAAATTAAATTAAATGAACAGGCTCATCTAAGGTGGACAGAGTGGTTAATAAGGGAAGAAGGGCTTTGGGACTGCTTAGGAGAATGTTCAAGGAAGTTAGTGGTGAAATAAAGGGAAAGGCATATTGCACAATGGTTTGTCTAGTATTGGAATATGCTGCTGAAGAGTGGGATCCATACGTGGAAGTGGAGGTGCAAGAGTTGGAGAAAGTGCAGAGAAGGACAGCGAGGTGGGTGATAAATAAATGGAAATAGCAGGGTGGAGCTGGCGTGTTGATGAAAGAATTGTGATGGAAACAGTTGAGGGACAGGAGGAGAATGGAAAGACTAGTTTTTTTTTAAATTTAATTTAATTTTTCTTCTTGCAATTGGGCCTCAGCCCTGTGGCAAGGATTTGCTTAACCTAACTAACTCTTCTTAATTTTCCGACCCCATCAACCTTTTCCTAAACTCCCTTGCTCCCGTCACCTCAACCACATCCCTCGCCAATTCATTCCAATCCTTCACCGTTCTCACCATCGTAGTGTTTTTTCCTCTCTGTGTCCTCTTCCCCACACTCTGTATCTTTCAATCATAATCACCCCTTCCCCTGAATATACCTCTCTGTATCTTGTCACCCAGTTGTGCCCACCCACCCATCCCCCTCATCATCTTAACCATCCTTACCAGCCGCTCCACTCTCCTCCTCTCCTGCAGTGTGCCCCACCCCAGTCCTCTCACCATAACTGATGGTCTGAAATCCTCTTCTCTCTACCTAACTACCTAAATCCATATCAGAAAAAGGATACTCAAAAATTTTCAATAAAAAAAACTGGAGAAGTACTTAATAAAGAAGGCTATTTATTTTGTCGAAGAATACATACTCAAATAAGATTGATAAGTAGGTTACATGGGAACCCTTTACATGAAAGCTCATTATCAAAAAGTTTGCAACCTGTCGTGGGTTGAACCTATAATATAATTTAATTAAATTGGCGAACTGCCTTTCGTTATTGTGTCTTCATAAGCTAAAAACTCATGTACAATACTGCTTATTTATAGTTCATGCAAGGTTGTGAAATTTTGTGTGTGTAGGCATGTAACCTATGCCTCTGCTGTATATGTATATACATATAAACTTATCAGTATGTTTGTATATCCTACCACGTACATCCTAACATGTAAAGTTAAAGTTATTGTATAAAGATATATTGTGTATCCTACAACTTAGCCAGTATGTCTTAGATTTACTTAGATGATCCTGTAAATGCACGTGCCTATGTGTATATGATGTATGTTCTTGTAACAATTCTTCATGCTGTGTCAAAATAATATTTGTAGCCTATGATCAAGGCCAGGTATGTAAATATTGCACTAAATGGTTTTGAACATTAGGTATCTTTCATGTGTTGCATCAAATGCAGCACCTTACTGAGTTTTGCTCTTATGTACCATGACAACTCCCTTCTAGTATTTACTGGATGTAGTGGAGGCTAACAAAAAAAAATACTCTGCTTTCCAGCAGAGTAGATAGCTGCCAGTGGGCAACAATCAGGAAAGTGTGCATACAAAGTAAACAAACACATGCTTCTGCATGTGTACACAAAAAAAATATGTGTTGTAAGATGCTTGAGTGCATGTTCACCAAACCAGACAGTTCGAAATGTAATATTTTTGTTGGACTAGGAGTCTGGAGGAGTTTATCAAGTAAATATGTCGTCCAAAGAAGAGTAGCAGTAGAAATAGAGATGAAAAACCAGAAAAATTACCCTGGATATCCCTTGTTTGATTACGAACCTCAAATTCCAAGGTTAAACATGGTGACCACACGTCCTTGAATTCTTGAAAAGCTTGAATTGTCCTTGATTTAGACATGTCCTTAAAAATCCTGGGAAAATGCTTGAATTTCCATACTAGTCCTGGAGTTTTTTTTTATTTGTTTGACTATTGAATAATTGTCAGTTTGATACACGTCAAGATGTACTTCTATTGATGCATAGACAGATATTTTTTTGTTATATGAACCTGAAACATAACTTACATTTACAACATGCAAAGCGGGTATTATTTCAGCGTCTTGGGTGTCCAATACAATGTATTTGGTGCAGGTAACCTTGTACCAACTGTCATGGTTGCAGTACCCAGATTTTTACTTTGAAAAAAGGAGAGAGAGATAGTGTGTGTGAGGGTGAGTGGTTGTTAGAGGGTGAGAGTGTGTGTGTGGTTGTGTGAGAGTGTGTGTGTGTGTGTGTGTGCACATGTGTGTGTTCATTGGCAAAATGTAAGCTCTGCAATAAAACTATTTTACTGTAAACATGTGTACATCTGGTATTAATTTCTCATATGGGAACCAGTTTGCAAAAAAAAAAATCAGTGGACACGACCTTAAGTAAGCCCTAATATAAAAAAAAATACTATTTATGTAATGTGATTCCTCATCTTCTGCAACATCAGGACCATATTTTGAAACAATGTGTAGTGAAAGCAACATGTCTGAATGTATACTTGCAGTGTTACCATTATTGAGCCATGATTGTATTGTAAATTCCAGTCCTCACGTGATTAGTAAATTTTTGTAATTGGAAAAGAAAAAATATAACACGGAAGTAGTTTGATGTCTAGATACAGTGTTTTTTTTTTGTGTGTGATATTTTTGACAAAAATACTGTATTAACGAAAGATTTTTCATAATTTGAAGTATTCGTAGTAACTATTATTGGCCATATCCATATAGGAAGTACAGTTGTTCTTTCCTTGAAAATTGGTGTTGTGTCCTTGAAATCCTAGAAATGTTCTTGAATTTAAAAATCATGATTTGTGTGGCCACCATGTTAAAGTCAAGAAAGAGCTTCGTATGGACAAGTACATAAATGTTATTATCAACTGGAGTGTCACAATATAAGGTTCATCAATGAAGATCAGCTTTGGGAATGTGGTGAACTCAAAAACCACATCTCTTGAAATGCATAAACATGCCTGACATCTGCGATATGAAAAATCTTATGCTGCAAATGGTGAGGCACTCAAGATTTCTGAATACCAGTCTTTACGGAACATATTGTCACCGCTCAGTTAGGTTGGAGAGGAAGTTGGCTGATTATTAAAACTTGTGGAAGGTGTAAGATGAAGCGGAGATGGTGCTGGATTGCGAAATGGGCGCCACCTAGCAGTTTGCCCGGCTAGGACGGTGTGTTTTCGATTCAGGGCGTGGTTTGTTCGGCTGGCGGTCCTCTCCTTCCTGCAGTGGTGGATGCTGGTGTAGTTGATGGCTACAACGTGGACGCACTCAGAGAAAACTAGCTAACTCACCACGTGGGTTCTTTCGGGTCACCCACACAACCCCTTGCCCTAGGACTAGAATGATAGTCAGCTCTAACAAATTATTAAATAATTCACAACAGACTTACTTGGTTAGCTGTGTTTTATTTGCTACAACACAGGTAGCACGTTACGGTGGTCACCACGTGGTCACGCACACAATGAAAAATACACTTCTCCTCTCTCGTTAAACGGCGTTTTAAGTGGGCACGTAGGCCGGTTCAATTAAATTAGTACACAATAAGGATGAGTCTCTGGAGTAGAGTCCTGTTAACACTATGTCGGAGGCAGCCGACTGCCTTATCTGTAGATTCCTCGGCCCGGGCACGCAGGCGGAGAAATTAAATTCAAGAGCATAGGCGATAAGCGCACGAGCTAAAAACATAAGGTAAACGAAGAGGGCGACAAAAAAATGATTAGAAAATATAAATACCTATTGCAGTTACTATCAGTGAAAACAAAGTTGAGAGCCCTCTCCGGTACGCGCGTCCTACCTCGTGGCCGACTTACGTCGTGCGTGCTCCTAGCCGGCTAGTACGTTAAAGTACCGTTACAATAGTGATAATGAAATTTAGGTGAATACAAGTCAAGTGGCGGTGAGACATATAAAAATTAATAAGAATTACTGGTGATGACAGATTACTTAATTAACATTACTTTAAAATTAACATACATCAAAACACTGACCCTGAAATGTGTGACCACGTGGCTGAATAAAACTAACAAGACTTAATATTAAAATGGCTCGTGCTGAAGGCAGATTGATTGCTGGCCGTAGCTCAGTCCTCAGTTTGTTAATCTTAGTTTCTGATTACGTCAATAAGTACTTTATGATTAGCGGTAAGGTTGGTGGTGGTGGGGCGTTGTGATGTCCCGTGGAGGCGGTGATTCAAACACTCACACGTGTCGCTGGCACACGACCCCGCACTAACCGGCACTGTTGGAGTATGCGGAAAGGGGGGGGGGGTCCGGAGCACACCGAGGAAACCCTGTCACATGGTCAGGACGGGCTTAACTTCCCAGGCCTAGGGCTTGGGACGACGTCAATATAAGTGTTAAGAATTTTTATTTTTAAAAAACCTTTTTATTTGCCATGATTTTAGTCTTTAAATTGAGTCCTGGTAATGACAAATAAATTAATTAACAGCAAAAATACAATGGATTATTTGACACATCGCACTTCCAGATCAATAGGGGCACAACTCAGAATTTGGTCATTTTGAGTTAGGTCTGTATTGTAATACATCTTTAATGGTATTTCTGATGGTAACATCAACATTTATTTAGCATACATGAGAGTGGTATTTTCTGATTTGATTCATTATCATTGTTATATATTTTCACATTTATATGATGAAAATAATACAATTGTCAAAATATAACAGTATTGGCAACAGTTAATAATGTTTATTTCCAACATGAAAAGTAGTATTACGGTTACAGTGAAAGTTTTTGACGCCCAAATTGGTTTTTTGTTTTCCCACTAAAACTTCAAATGCCAAGATCTTGGAACCATATTTTTTGAGTTATGTCCTTATTGATCTAGAGGTGCGATATGTTATTATGGAAATATTTTCTGGATTTGCCGTATGGAAATGGCCACCTTCCCTCTCCCCAAGTTTGTAAACGTGTATTTCAGAAACCTACTGTATTGTGATGTGCTGTGGCACGCAGCCCAAGTTTATATGATACTAGCTGTCCCTTTGCGGCTTCGCCCGCGTGTACTATAGAAAAGAGTAACTAACTTTTAGTTACGTGTTAATTGATGGTGATACTATATTCTATATTATACTATATTCACTGTTTATCTTTAAAACATCAAATACAAACAGATTTGTCCAGTCTACTGCATTAAGCGTACTTTAATTGCAGAACTTCTTTTTTTAATTCATCTTTATTTCTCTATAAAACAGCTGCCTGGCTACGGCTTCTACCGCAAAACAACTGCCCGGCATTTAACAGCTAGCGTACTCAATAACAGTGTAAAGAGCGCGCGCAATACGCTTGTATGATGTCATGTAATTCCCATCGCAAAGTCTTGCACGGGATACAAACCCGTAACCCCACCCCTCCCACACCCCAAACTTTATACAATACCTGAGTGAATGCTTAAGGCCTCGATTACAGGAACATAACTACATTGTTTAAACAACAATAGCAATAAAGCTCAAATTGACTCTACTGTTTTTAGGGTTTTTTTTCCGGCTGTTATTCTAATTTTTCTCACCGTAAAAACCATCTTTGAACTTCAACGAACATTTAAAAAAAAGAATTGGCCAAATTGGTCCAGGCGTTGTTGAGTTATGCGCTTACCAACACAGTTTGCGATTCATTTTTATATTATAGAGAAGAAGATGGTAATTTCAATTTTTTTTTACAGATTATTTGATTGACTTTTTTTTGTTACCCAAATTAGTTATTCCAAGTTGAATCAACTGTGAGGTATATCAATGATGTACACCGCGGGATCCAACATACTAATTGAGGATCCTAGTAGAAAAATTAATAAATTTTGTTCAAAATTTAAATGTAACTGCTAAGACAAGCTTGGAAGTAGTAAATTTTATGGATTAATTTTGTTTTACATTGTGTTAAGACTCGTTTTAAAAATAATTTTTTTTTAAGCAACTTTTTTAAGTAACTGTTTCTTGTTTTTGGCTTCATTCTGGATTTTGGATGTTTCAGTTAGGCTCTGAGCTCGCTCCTCTGGGATGTGATTGATCTGACAGGTCATAGTTCAGATTGTGTGGTAAAATGCTGTTTAAAATTGCCAGTAATTGTGTTGACGTAAATTTTTATAATTACAAATGTCAGTTGACCATTATTTAAAAGAAGTTTGATCCTAGTGTATCACTCAGCCGTGTGGCTTCAACAATGCACATTTGCCACAAAATAGGGGGCAGTTTTGAGAAGATGGCAGGGCAGAAGGCGTGAAGGGACAATAATGAAGTGGGGCTGCGCAGGGAAACCAAAGAGACGTTGGCGCAACTAGAGACAGTCTTTGTTGTCACTTTGTATTTTATTCAGTTTTATACACACAAGTATTAGCGGTGAAGCATTGTAACCTCTGAAGTAAGTCGGGAAAGAGCAAGTAGTATCTTGTGAAAGCTTTGCCCTACTTCATGACAAACGTGCGTTGAAGCCACACGGTTGAGTGATACACTAGAATCCAACTTCTTTTAAATAATGGTCAATTGACATTTATAATGATAGAAGTTTACGTTAACACAATTACTGGAAATTTTAAACAGCATTTTACCACACAATAATGCCAAAATGTTTACTAGTTCCTTTAATTGGGGACCTGCTGCATCATCAAATTGTCAAATAGTCCTACGGAGCACCACCTTTCCAGAGTTTGGTTACACACTGCACTACCACCCATGAAGCTACTTGCTGACTGCCTGCACGCTTCCGTATGTGCCTCCTCGCGCATGAACTCTGACCTGTCAGATCAATTACATCCTAGAGAAGGCGGACTCAGAGCCTAACTGAAATTTACAAAATCCCAAATAAAGCCAAAAACAAGAAAAAATTACTTAGAAAAGTTGTTTAAAGTTAAATTCTCTTTAAAACTAGTCCAAACACGATATAAAACAAATAAAATTGACCCGTAAAATTTACTACTTCCAAACTTACCTTAACAGTTAAATTTAAATTTTGAAAAAATTTTCAATTTTTATTTTTCAACCAGCGTTCCCAATTAATATTAGATCCCGCGGTATACATCCTTGACATACTTCACAGTTGATTCAACTTGCAATAATTAAATTGTGTTGCCAAAAAAAGTCAATCAAATATTCTGATAAGAAAAAAAATTTAAATTACC
Source organism: Medauroidea extradentata (assembly GCA_003012365.1). Lineage (NCBI taxonomy): Eukaryota > Metazoa > Arthropoda > Insecta > Phasmatodea > Phasmatidae > Medauroidea > Medauroidea extradentata. The sequence continues at coordinate 28,881 of PNEQ01052271.1, forward strand.
ATATCATATAAACTTGGGCTGTGTGTCAGTGCATGTCACAGTATATAGTCTGATGATGTTATCAGTGCATGTTTTTATCCGAGTTTCATATACGTTAGGTTAGTATATTTTGAAATACGGCAGCCTGAAAAGGCTGCTTTTAGCTATGTCAGAGGGCTTAGGAACAGTGTTTTTAATGAGCAGTGACACTTCATCCTTGTCTGTGTAGTGTATAGTGTAAAGAGAAAGTTACTTGCTGAAAGATTGTGAGAGGGCAAGATTAGTAAGAGGTGGTTGGCTTGAGGATGGGTAAGAGAATATGTAAGGAGACGAGTAGCGTAATTCATGTGTTAAAGTGAGTAAAGAAAATACAAAAGTCAGAACTATGCCTTTTCATACATTGGCGCAATGGGCACATGTAGAATAGTTTAATAAAAAATGTGTTTACGAACACATTGCAATGCATCTTAAGTGCATGGTAGGTGGCTCCTTTAGTTAGGCCATATTTGAATAGAAATTTGTGTCTGTGATTATTATAACTTATCTGTCTTTCTAATAAATATTTTTTTTTTTTTTTATGTTTTTGTACAGTATTGAAATTTTTTTATTTATTAATTTTTTTTAGTGAATTGGAAGGAGTTGCACCTTTTAATAGAAAGATTCACCCTGACGAATTATGGCTGTACAAAAACCCGAGGATAGACAGCTATGTACCAACAACTGTTTTATGGGTTTGTATTACATTTAATACTTGTAATTTGATAACATAATGTATTTAAGATGTTCAATTCTTCTGGGATTTTGTCATCATTTAGAAACTGTCTTCTCCTAACCTTGTGTTTACATCTCCTGCTCTGACAGTGCACAATTTTACATTTTACAAATTCACCTGTTATTTTAGTTCCAGAATTTGCCATAGTCATTACCGTGATGTACAGTGATCTCTCAGTTTAAAGTCTCTTTCAATTTAACAACTGTATTTTTTGTTCCTATCTAAAGTCGCAACATACTTTAATCATTCAGTTTAAAAACTCTTTCAGTTTAAGGATAATTTTTTTCAGTCTCTTGAGAGTCATTAAACCGAGAGATTACTGTACGTTGATGGCAGGCTACTTTAACATTATCCCTTCAACAAATTCATTATCGTTGGTGATTGTCTGCCAACTGTGGTGCAAGTACATGCATATATAGGGGTTTGAGGGGAGAGTCATGTTTTCATGTTGCAGGTGTAGGTCTAGAGTTTAGATTTGTAGCATAATTTTAGGAAGTAGTTAATACATCAAATAACATCTGTATTTTAAATTTTATGATATTTCATTTCAGTTTCAGAATATTCACAGTACAATTTGATTTCAATGTGTGGTTTTTGAAGTGAGGGCCATACTCGCTGTGACCTCTGTTGTCTTGTGGATAGCAAAAATAATACTTTTACCTACACAGTTGTTTCACAAAAGGCAAATTGTAAAAATCCAGTTAAATTTGTGGAAGTAGTACCAGGTGAGAATAATATTTTCCTATAGATATGTGGGGCCTCCTACAGTTTACACCAAGGTAGGCTATTCATGTACACTTTCATTGATGATCACTTCTGAGACAACCAAGCACATTGATCAAAGTACACAGGAAACACAGGAGCAAAGTATTTTACCCTTCAAGTTAATCCTTGCGAAATGGTTTGAAAGTTTGTAGGTTTCTGTGATTATTGGAGGTGGTGATTTGAGAGGATGTTACTGCCTTTTAACAACTAAGTCTTTTGAGCCAATGAGGATGAAGTGGTATGAAGGGGCTACAGAACATCCATGTCCAAGCCAGGACCTCTCACATTGTAGACTGGCGTCTAACTGACTATGCTACGGAGGGCGGTGTTATTATTAGATGTTGAAAAGAAATTGTGTTGTGCACTTATTTTAAAGAAAATATCTATGGCAGCAAATGGTAAACAAAACACTTAACTTTAACAATCACTAAGAAATTAAGAATTTATACTGTCTCATGAAGGTGTGCTTTATTTGAGTCATGGAAATGCATTAGTTGGCTGAAACTTGTCAGTTAAAGAATTTCTCATGCTTGAAATTTTTATATGAATTTATAGTATTGTGTACCGGTCACTACCAGATGTTCTTCCTATTGTTTTCACAGATCTATCTCATGCTTCAGTGATTTGAGCTCCAGTGGGACTTTAAGCCACCACCTCATTGTGCTTTTGTTCCTAAACGACGACCCATGCACCTGGACCCCTGTTCTCCTCACCATCGTCATCCTTCGGGCAACTCCTGGGGTATACTGTACTTTGAGAAATGTCTGGGCTGGCTTGTAGATCCTGCTACTAATATGTTCTGCTGATCTCAGGTACTCTTTACGGAGATCGGCATCATTCTACATTTGTGGGCATTCAGCTCGTACATGTTAGTACTGTCTGCAGCTCCAACACGCTTGGCGTCCGCGTTGTCCTGGGGTAAGAGTCATTGCCCCTACCCTCGTCGTAAGGTTCCTCATTGCTGACTCCAGCCGCTCTAAGGTATCCTCTGTAGTATCATCATTCTTTTGCCACAGGCTGTAATATAATTTAGATGGCATTGTGTTCTCAAGTATCCCTTTCTGGCCGTACTCCCAGCAACCACTGTAGTTAGGTGGTCGAGGATTATCTTCGTAGCCAAAATCTCGTTAGTAATTTCTTCGGTAACTGCCTCTAGCTTCTTCAAGATGGTTTCTGTGCGGCCATCATAAGCTCATTGGCATATTGAAGTTGTCTGCGTTAGATGCTGGAAAGCCGGTTCCTTCTTCGTCAATTCTACTTCCAACACTCACGCCAATGCCTCTTGCATGCTGCGTGGAGCTGTTAGACGTACCGAAAATCTGATATCTGCGTCGCTGATGGTATCTATGAAAAACCAGATGGTGATGACATCGTGGGCATCCTCAGGACATCCTTCCAGCGACAGTGGGCCAGCCGCACGATGTCCTGTCACAACTGTTGCAATGACTCCTCTGGTCACTCTATGCAGCTCCGCAGCTGGGCGTTGTGGGCGTGTCGCAGGTACCTGTTGCCGAAGCGACGCTCCAGGGCCGATACCAGGGTTGCATACTCTAGTTGGTGTCCTTCGGGCAGTGACTTCAGTATGCTCAATGTGTGACCCCTCAGTACTGCTGCCAGGTAATAGGCCCGCTGCTCGTCCGTCCAGCCGTTCAGTGTGGCGACGATCTCAAACTGGTGCCAGTATTCCAGCCAAGGTGTCTGACCAACATAGATTGCAAGTTTAACTATGACTCCCTTCCCGACACGGGCTTATTGTGGCTTGTTGAACTACTATGGACGGTTTATTCCCCAGCTGTCTAGCAAACTTACTGCTTTTTACGAGTTGTTAAAGTAAAATGTACCTTGGGAGTGGGATACATACAAGAGTAGACTCTTTCAAGAGAGTAAGGGCTGGTTTGGTTAGTGTAGTCTACTCGTCCACTTTGATTCAGCCAGGCCACTGGTATTGACTTGGAATGCATCCCTAACGGGGGTGGGAGCAGTTCTGTCACACCTTGGAGATGATGTCGACTGTCCCATTGGATTTGTATCAAAGACACTAAGTGCAGCAGAGAAGAACTATTCTCAGTTAGATCGTGAAGCCTTGGCCATAATCCATGGGGTAAAGAAATTTCATAATTACATTTATGGCCGTAAGTTCATTCTGGAGACTGACCATAAACCACTCACATCCATTTTTGGTGAGCAACGAGGTGTACCACCAATGGCAGCCGCAACACTACAACGATGGGCTGCAATATTGGCTGCTTATGACTATGAAATTCGATACAGACCTGGTGCAGAAATTCCCTATGCTGATGCCCTATCACGACTGCCAGTGGCTGACAACCAACTTCTAGAGTCTGAGGAATTTACGTTTTCACCAGTGTCCAGGTCCTCTGAGATAATAAAATATTTTGCACCTATTATGGATAGGCCCTTGCTGCCTGCAGATATTGAGCGAGCAACGAATCGGGATCCTATCCTAGCCAAAGTCAAGGATTTTACCAGATGCGGCTGGCCGGAATACAACCAGGACACACCACTGTCCCCATATTTTAGTAAACGGGCAGAGCTAGCAGTGGATGGCGATTGTGTCCTTTGGGGCCGCCGGGTTGTCATTCCAGCATCCTTACAGAATATTGTCTTAGCTCTGTTACATGAGGAACATCCGGGGGGAACACAGATGATTATGTTAGCACAGAGTCACGTTTGGTGGCCAGGGCTGAACAGCCAGATAGAAGAGATGGTAAGGTCTTGCCACTGCTGCCAGAGTGTACAGTCTGCCACTGTAAAAGTTCCATTGCAACAGTGGCCATGGCCGACACGGAAATGTCAACGCGTACATGTCGATTTTGCATCAGTGAGAGGTCATGATTTGCTAATTGTTGTGGATGCCCACTCAAAATGGGTTGAGGTGTTTCTTATGCATTCAACTACGGCAGAAGTGACTGTAGCGAAACTCAGAACTTCCAGAGCTGCTGGTTTCAGATACTGGGCCCCAATTAACATCTGAGGAATTCAGGTTGTTTTTGAGGAAGAATGGTATTTGTCATGCCTTAATTCCTCTGTATCACCCGCAGTCTAACGGGATGGCTGAGAGGATGGTGCAGGAGGTCAAAAAGGGGCTGTCGAAAAATATGTGTACCCAAGGTACAGGGAGGGTCGCCCTGTCTTTACAGCATCAGTTGGACAATTATCTTTTTGCATACCGGAACATCCCTGCCTCAATGTGTTGTATTTAGAAAGTAAGTTGTCTAAGATTATGTGATGGTAGCACTGTTCTTGTTGTTAAGCTAGTTATGGCGGTAAGATAATAAATGGCGGTCTGCCGAAACAATGCTCTTGTATGTCACGTTATTACATCAAGTTCATTTGGTGTGGAGGGCTTACATAATTAAATAATTAAGTAAATAAAATTTATTTACAAGAACACTCTACATTAAGTATACAACACTCACGGTACACACTTTTCAAATAAACATTTACAGATATTATATACAGGTTATCTCCATAAAAGGCTGATTTAATACTATAGTGTGTAATTAATAACATCTCTCTCAAATTAGTCCTCCGACCACATAAGTTTTTACCTAGAAATGTCTCACAACACAAAACTACAGTTAAACCTGTTTATCCACTCTCACTCTTACTCACACCACTCGAGGAGTCGTCGTCCACACCTCCGTAGCCTCTCCTCGATTTGCTGGTCACATCTCGTTCCTCACTGTATTGTGAACATTCACCAACTGAAAACTGCAACTTCAAAACGTTATCCAGGAGCGAGTGGCCCGCGCTGCCAGGGGTGGGAAGATAGGGGAAAGGAGGTGGGGCACAGTCCACTGACTCGTCGCATGACTGGAGATAACGAAGCAATGGGAGGGGAAAGAGTAGGGGTGCAGTCCACTGTCTCGACACCTGGGCTGTAGGTAGCAAACAGGGGAAGGAAAGGCGGCGCGGCCCGTCAGCCTGTCCTGTCCAGCGCCCTCTGGAGTGCTGACTCGTTACAATATTGTGTACCGGTTGTGAGTCACACCATCTTGCACTGGCAGCCTGGCACCTGTGTGCCAACCTTCCGCTGTGGACCATCCCTATACACATATACACTGCACATCAGCTTAGATTGCGAGTGGCAGCTACTGAGTGAAGAGCACATTCAAGGAGTTCGAGCAGCAGGCCGTTGCAAAAACACCTAGTAGCCTATAAATACCGAAGTGAAATCGACCTATGTAAATTAGCCATTCAAATGTAAAACTGTAGTAATATTACATGCTACACATTCCAGCTTGTTACCTGCCAACTTACATGGCACGTGCTGTACAACAGCTCCTCTCCCTAACTTTACACAAAGTTTTCAAATTTCTTTGCAAGTTCTAACTTGGACCTGTCTCTTCTCTTCACTTGAAGGGAACCTTCTATATAGAGACTCTTCTAGTGTAGTAGTCGACCCGCAGTCCTCTTTGGTTGAGTTACCATCCACTTGTGGCAGCTGCACTGAAACTTCTTCAACTGCTACTTCACCGTTTTTCCTGGTGTAATGGTTAGTGGCCGCCAAACTCCATTCCCCTATTGGCTGTTCTTCCCCTGTGGTGGCGCAGCCTCTTGTAGCCACCTGGCTCTGAGTTTCCTTGTGTCCCCCCTGCAACAATAGTCTGGGTTCTAACTTCTCCCAATTTCCGTTGACTCCGTGGGTTTAGTTCTCTTTGATAGTATTTGGCTGCCAACTTCTCAAACGTAGCTGATCACCATGTCACCTATGTTGACCTCCCTGCTCATCCCTGACGTACATCAGCAGTCCTTCTCCTGATGTGACCCAACCAGGTATCCATTTGGGACTACAAACATAGTTACGGAGTCATGTTGTATCACCTGCAGTAAAACGCTGCATGTGCCCCGCTGGTATACTTGTGACATGCTCATCCTCAGGATTGATCTTGCCTGTTCGAGGATGCATTTTTCTTAAAGCTGCCTGTAGGGGTCGTCCCACTAACATCTCAGGTGGTATTTTCCATCTGGCATCTTCATATTGTCTCGGTGTTATCCGCCATGCCAACAGATTTCAAACTAGTCAAGTTCTACAGTTGCCCAAAACCAACTTTCACTGTTTTTGTTTCATGGTCTGCACATTCCTTTCTGCCAGTCCATTGTTTGATGGAATGATAGAGAGCAAATGTTGCCTTCTCCTGTGATCTGAGTGCCGTCCCTTTGTCTGCTAGTATCACATCTGGCAATCCATGGCAGCTGAAAATTTCTCTCAGCTCATGAATGGCAGCACCGACAGACATACTTGTAATGCGCTTGATCTCTGGCCATTTGGAAAAAGCGTTAATAACTATAAGGAACGTCATTCCCTGAAATGGGCCAGCAAAATCCATGTGTAACCTTGACCATGGTTTATCAGATGGTCACCAAGAACTTCCTAGGATTCACTAACTCCTCTGTAGCTACTTCCAGCATAAATATACCTGCTGGGGGTGGTACCTGCATCTGTGGACTAGGGAGAGGCAGTCAGCTGAGGGCATCAGTGTACTGAATCTGAGTCCCTGGCTTGTATTCTGGGTCGAAATTGTACACAGTTAACATTAGGCTCCATCTCAACAGCCTAAGTGATATGCTCTCCGGAATAGCCTTTTTTGAATGCAGAAGTCGCATGAGTGGCTTATGATCTGTCACCGCCTTGAAGTTCCTTCCTATCAAGCATTGCTTGAACTTCATCACAGCAAACACTACAACCAATGCTTCCTTGTCTATCTGCGCATAGTTGCGCTCACATTTATGTAAGGTTATAGAACCAAATGCTGATAGAACTTCTATACCCTCGCCCAGGTCATGTGCCAGTACCGCTCTCACACCATATTCTGAAGCATCACATGTCAGGATGAGCTGTTTAGTCAGGTCATACTGGGCCAGTACCTGTTCTGGTTGTATTAACTGCTTGGCCTCCTGAAATGCCCTGCTGTGCACTTCCTTCTAGCACTATGGGGCATTTGCATCCAATAACCAGTGTAACAGCTCCAACACATCTGCCTTGTTAGGCAAGAACCTCTTGTAAAAGTTGGGTATCCCTAAGAAGGTCTGGAGCTCTTTTTTACTGGTCAGCTCTGGTGCACCGTGGATTGCCTCTATATTATTGGAAAGCAGACAAATCCCCTGGGGAACAGAAGAGTAACTTACTAGAAGTATTGAAAAGGTCTTCCGACCCATTCATGCTTAGTGCTGGGAGTGAACTTGGGAGGTGATGAGGCTTTAGCCTGGGATTAGGGTAGTCCCAGTCTGGAAGTAGTATGCTCTCTCTCTCTCTCTCCTCCTGTGTCGAGTGTGCCGCCGTCATTCTCCATTTAACAGTCGTACCTTCTGCTCATCGAGCAGATTGGACGGCAGTGGAGAGCGGGGGTGGTCTCTCAGCTGGGGGGGGGGGGAGTCTGCTTGACGAGGTCGAGAGGTCGAGCGGACAGGGTCTCTCTCATTGCCGTGGTGGCTCTGGTTAGGGTCGTATGTCGCAAAACACGGGTGCATTATGCGCTGTGGAAGAAAACAGTCTGGTTTGCTTGTTGACTTCAACTGTGTGGAGTGGTAACAGAAAGACTTCAGAGCGATGAATTCTCGGGTTGAGAGTTCCTTGCTGAGGGGAGGAAAATCCTGGGTGTCGCAAATAAGCGTGGCTTTCGTGAGTTTCGAAAGCAAGTCCTCGCCTATGATTGATGAAGGAGAGGACGATGCAAGGTATGTTGCAGTGAAACCCCCTTTAGACCGCCCTTTTTCTATTGGAGCTGTCATTCCTCTGTGAAATTCAGGGATGAAGATTCTTATTAGATAGAGGTGTTTACTCGCTGTTTCGCTATATTGTAGCAACAGTGTGAAGATTCTATAACTTAAGTAGTGTAAAGTCGAGGTTTAAAGGAAAATTCCTGAGTCGGAGGCCCTTCTAACTGGAGTGTTGTGGGTAGACTTAAGTGTATAGTGAAAGAGTGCTCAGGTTTTACTATATAATTGGTCAAGTAAGAGTAATGTTGATTTCTATTGAGTTTAACTCACAAAAGTGAATTATATCCGGAGGATTCTTAAATTAGTTTATTTTGATGTGTGCCAAGGTCGAATAAAATATTGGTTATCGTAACAAAAGATGTAAGAGAGTATTGAATGTGTATAAATTCTATTTTGTTCAGAATTCTCATTTTCTCATTATGCAACCTGAGTCACAATACCTATAAGGATAGATTGTCGACAAAATAACTCCACACAGAGGAGATTTGTATTTGCGAGTTGGTAAATTGTGCATAATTAATTGAAGATTGTTTCAGTATGTTCACTTCTCATAGAGGTTATTAATTTTATTTAGGAAGTAAAAAACTTTGAATGTGAATATAAAAAAGGATAGGAAAAAAATACTCTCAGACAACTGACATAAAAGAAGAAAGCAACCAAGCAAACATATAGGATTTGTCTATAACATGGGGACAAACTCTGAAGTTCGTCTAATGTTTTAGAAACTTCCTGTAGAATTAATTTAGGTAAAAAGAATATTTTGAAAAATAAAAATGAGCACGTAATAATTTATGAGAGTATTAAAAGTAATCTAGAGAAGGTGAGAGCTCATTAAGACTGAACATGATTTTAAAATATAATATAGTTAATTATTGTATTGATACTCTGTTATTAAACCTATGGTACATTAAGACATAATTCAATTTTGCAATATTACATTGTAACTATTTACAATAAGAGATAGAAACTGATATTTATTGAGTAAAATGTGGAGTTGGTGAGCTATAGCTACAGAGAATTACATAATGAGCGTATGATCAAATAAATGCATTGTTGAGTGGGACAAGATAAATATAAAAAATTTTGTCGAGGAAATTCTACTATAGATTTGCATGGCCACACTGTTGCACAAAACAGTTTTAATACTTCTGATACAAGTGTATATTTTCTGTCAACATTGGTGCAGCATTGAGTATATTTTGTGTATCTAAGTGTGTGAGATAATTTATATATATATATATATATATAATTCATTAATTGGTAAACTGGGAATTTTACTCAACATGTTTTGATGTTTGTTTTTACAGCCACTGGTCTTTGGTACACCGGCTCTTATTATCACAGCTGTATTTCTCATTCAGAAAGACAAGGTGGATGCATTCCAAGCAGTTCTCAGTTGCTCACTTGGACTGGCATTGAATGGAGTGTTTACTAACCTTATTAAACTAATTGTGGGTAAGAAAAAACATGTGCACTCTAGAGTCTAGAAATTTAATTTTTGAACTTTGTGGTTAAGCAACTAAAAATGTTACAATATGTTGGAAATTTTAAATAAGGGGAGTTTGTACTGTATGACAATTAAAGTGAAATCATTCAGATGAGCAGGCTCTACACTTATCAATTGCAATAAATGAGCATGTAAAATTTATTGAATACTAGCTGCCCCGACAAATGTTGTTTTGTCACATAAATAAGTTATTGTAAGTGTGTGGAAGAGGTCTAATAATAAAGAAATTAATAAATAATAATAATAATAATAATAATAATAGAGCAGCGACACCTGGTGGGGATAGACTGGTATCAGCTCGTGGGGATAACTGATCAATTATCACTTACACAGTTTTCGACCGGGTTCTAAAATTATTAAATAAAAAATATTTACTAAACAATAGCACTTGGGAGTATAAAAAGTAGATAAAAACCTATTCGCAGACCTACCGAATGTATATTAAAAATTTCATTGAAATCGGTTAAGCAGTTTCGGAGGAGTATGCAAACAAACACTGTGACACGAGAATTTTATATATTAGATATAGGACTAGTAGTTTCCCATGAATTGAGTATTTTAAATTTAAGATTTTTATCTCTTGAATTATGTATGTATTATCTTGATTGTGTTAAACCAATCCCCTATTCATAACATTGTACATAACAGAACTGGTCTGCCAATGCAATGACCACACTGCTCTATTTACCTCATATTGCCAACTGTGCACATTAACTTCTCTACATCTCCCATTTTATACAATGCACAGAACTTTTCAATTTGTATTGAGACCACTAGCAATGAAACTAAAACTTCACTGTACGTACACTGAATTCATTGGGCTACATGACTCTTTTTATGCAATATAAGCAAATTTGTCTTACAACCAACAGTGATGAATATAATAGTCTGTTTGGGCACAAAGTCACAGAGGTATTGAGGCCTCCTTGACACACTGTTAGGCTGAGAGTTAACAGGGACTTGAGGTTCTGCATTTACACAGGGTGGCTACATGCAGGGAAAACAGGGAAAACCTGGAAATGTCAGGGAAATTTAGTGTGTCAGGGAAAACAGGGAAATGTCAGGGGATTCAGGCATTGTGCAGGGAATTTTGTTGAAAACATACCTAAATTGTCGGTTTGTAATTTTTACACTGTAATTTGATGCATTCATCTGCATAAAAATTATAATCTTCCTGTTGATATAAATTTCATAGTGTACCGACTCCCTTTTCATTTTACTGTCTTCATTTAAATGTTATGATTTTACGTTGGTTACACTGATAAATAACATAAAGTAAAATTTCAAAGTTATATTACCTATGATGAATTGTTGTTCAAAATTAACTTGATTCTTCATCTGAAGAGTTTAAATGTTTCTTCCAAATGTATATGTACTGTACATGAAATGACTGCTGTGGTGGGTATATGCAGACATAGTAGTTTTTATTAGGCTTACAATTTTTGTGAGGCTTGGTGCAACTGTGTGAACTTTGTTTTAAAATTTGACTTGCTTTGTGAAAGTGATATTTTTTAACACAAGCACAGCACTAAATTCTGTAACTGTGATGAGTTCTTTAATATCATCGCAAGCGATTATTTAGTGAGTAATGTTATGATTTAATTTAAGGCATATTAAAATCAGATTTAATTTACATTTGGTTGTGATTTCTGGTCAAATATTTTTCAGAAAAAAAAATAGAATTTGTTACAATAAAAATTTTAGTTGTACAAATTTCAGGGAAATGTCAGGGAATTTTTTGGCAGGAACTCTGTAGCCACTCTGTACATCTGCGACAGGATAGTCAGGTCTAGTGCGAAACCCATTAAATCCTTTTTTTGACTGACCTGATTCCTCATCATGGCTTGACCTTTTCAAGTCTGCTGTTGTGACTCTTTTTTTCCCCTGACCAATAATTTTGCTTTGTACTAGTGGTCACACCATTACCCTGCTGAAATGGACTATGTTCTGTAGTTGACCACAATTGCTTTAGGTGATCTGATAGGTGTTCCTTCGTTTTACCCTTCCAGCTTCATTCTTTATCATGATTGATCTGGATGTTTTCACAGACTCTGATGGTCCTACCAGAGTGGCAGACACCTTTATCAAAATAAACCACTTTGTCACCGCTCTGCCAGTCATCATTTCTACATTTTGTGTTCCTGTCACAGCAGGTTTTGTTTTCAAGATCCTTTTGCCTTCGTACCGTATTGAAATTGTATGCGATTTTGGGTTGCAGCAAGTTATTATGTATTGGGAGCTTTGTTTTTGTTCTTCTGCTAAACAGTAGATGTGCAGGACTGACATTTGAGCGTAATACTGGAGTGGTCCGATACTCGAGTGGCATGTGTCTTATGTCTAGATTTTGATCAGAACATTTTTTTAGCATTTTTTTGATTATACCTACTGCTCGTTCAGCTAATCCATATTTTTTTGGGTAGTATGGACTTGACGTCGTAATGCTGAAACCATATCTTTTTTACTAAACTCCTTCATGTGCAAAGAAGCAAAGGGCACATTGTCTGTTACAAGGGTGTTAGAAATGCCATGTGTTGAAAAAATAGCTTTTAGGGCTTCTGTTATAGTTGTGAGTCTTTTGACTGCAAGTAAACCAGCTTTATCCACTTAGAGTAGTAGTCGCCAAGAACTAAATATGATCAAGAATTATACTCTAGAATGTCAGATGCTACTTTATGGAAAGGTAGTATCTGTGGTTCATGAATTATCATGGGTTCCTTGTGGATTTTTGTGCTGTGTTATTTGCAAGAGTCAACATGCTGCTATTGTGTTTTCTACGTCTGAGTCTATGCTGGGTCTACAGAAGAGCGATTTTGCTCTTGCCTTTTTGTTTTGATACCCCAGAGTGAGACTGATGTAGATTAGCTAAGCTGGACCTTTTAAGAGACCCTGGGACCATGACCCTTTTCCCCCATGAACACTAACCCATCCTCTACTGTGATAGTGTTATGATATTATCCCGACAGTTGAAATAAAACCTTGCAATTTCTGGTACCTTTGGTTTAGGTTTGACCATACATTTTAAAACAATTTGGTCAATTCTACCAACACAAATTTTTTTTTTTGTTTTTTGTTGAAGTAAAGCTTTCTTGTCATCTGACATGTTGATCATGTGTACTACTTCATGGAGAGAGACATCTACATCCTTGACCTTGGCATTTGAGCTGCCCTACTTAATGCATCAGCTATTAGCATCTTGGAGCCGGGCTCATAAACTAGATGTACCTTGTATAAACTTAACTTTAACCTCCTGCTTTACAGCCTTTTTGAGGGTATTTGTGAATTTTCTTTTGCGTGAGGGATATTAACGGTGCAGTTCACCTCAGTTTTCGTCTTTTTTTATTTTTATGTTTGTACCAGATATTTTATTTTCTTATTTTAGACATAAATTGTGATTAAATCTTCTTCTTAGGACATTTTTGTATCTCTCATAGTTATTGCGTAATGAGTCGTAAACATCAAAATTTGCACTTTACAGTTTTATGTACGCCACTAAAACCAACTTTCATACCAAACCTAAAAAATTCACAGTGTATAACAATGTTGTAGGCTGTGATTTCACACATATAAAAACAAAAAAAAAATATATATATTTTTTGTATTTAAAAAAATTGTTGAAATTTTTAAATTTTCATTTTGACTTGGCATGGTGCCCCTGACCCGTTTCAGTTTGTTGGTAACCTTTAGGAACACGTTGTATATGTATATATGTATGTGTGTATTCATATTTACATTATCTTAATAAATTCCATAATACTGTGATGAAAATATTTTATGACTTATTTTTACTGTTGTAGGCCTAAAAATTATTTTGGCAACTGCGTTTTTTAAGAAATTAAAGCACGTAAAAGACAATGTATGTATTGGGTTCTGTTGGTTCGTAGAACAGTTGCGTGTTTTATGGTCTCAATGCATAAGCGTACGAACTAAGTCAATGGTGGTAGTGTTCTTACCTATGTTAAGGGAAGAATGCAGTGAACCAAGTTAATTGAGGCTGAAATTGGTTGGCTCTGGTGGGGATATCATTACAATGTTATTTTTTCTTTTCAGTTGTTCACGAAGCACAATCGATGGAGATAATTTTAAAAGTCAGTTGATATTTTCTGGGGGTATGATGGACCAGTAGGCTGCATAGAACCGCCTGTCATATTGGAGCTACACCCAGATGCTATGTTCATTTTCAGAAATCATTCTGTGGCATTCACATTGCTTGACCAAGTCACTGCTGAACAAGACTGATTGGTGGAATGAGGAGTGTTGGAACCTGTAGCACTTGTGTCATGGGCAGTACCAATTTTATTAATCTGAAAAGTAGATGGTTCAATACAGGTATGTAGAGAACATTCATGCTTGTTTGACAGATTTTTTTTAAACCAGCAAGTGAAGCATTTTCTAACTCAGCAGGTGGGACTTTATTCACAAAGCTTGATTTAGAAGAGGCCTGCTGGTTGTGAATGAAGAAAAGTCTCAGATCTTGACGATGAATGCAGTGAAAGACTATTTAGAGCTAAACTGATATCTCTTGGGTAAGCAGTGAGCTTGCTGTATTCCAAAGAATGATAGAGAATCTGCTGGGAGGAATATCTGGAGTAGTGGTATTGTTGAGCAACATAGACGCAGAAGAACATTAGCACAGAGTGAATGGAGTGTTATAAATGCATTGACACTAAAAAAAGCTAAGTCGTTTTGCAAAAAATCTTTGAAATTTTTGGTCTATTGTATATATGTGCAGGGCGTACACCCAACAGGTGATGAACTAGAAGCAATTTACAAGGCCCCAACTCGTATGTCGAGAAAGGAACGTCATGCATTTCTCGATATGTTGAATTTTTATGTACTGTTCTTATGTAACAAGGCCCAAATACATGCTAGAGCCTCTCCATTGGTTGTTGGATTTTGAAACACCATAGAAGTGAACCTAGGAGCATGAATAGTTTCTCCAACAGGTGAAGTGGCTACTGAACTAGACTGTGTTCTGGCACACTATAACCCAGCCAAACCATTAATGCTAACGTATGATGTGTCTGAGTATTGTGTAGGGGCAGTGCTAGTTTATGTATTTGAAGGTAGAATAGAAAATCATGTAGCTTTCAGATCCAAGCCTTTGCAAAAGAGTGAAAAGAACTATTAACAAGTGGACAAGGAAGCAATTGCAGTGTGTGAAGTCTGACAGTATTTAACCGGATGCACTTTAAGGCAGAGGTTCACCAAAAATTTTAATTGTTTCAACAGTGTTTAAGTTTATATGAGGTACAGTTTATTTTGTAGATGTAAACTATGACTTTATTTACTGCAATAAAAAATGTTTACCTTTTATAGTTTTGCATAGTGGCATATCAAAGTCCATATTTGCATAAATAGTTTTATGCTAGAAAGGATAATCAACTGAATCACCAAAATGAAATAATTCCCTCTGAAGAACAGGGTCACGGGCTATGTTAAGATGTGTATAATACCACATTGTATTTGTTTTTTTTATTTAAAAATTCAGAATATCAGCATTTTTTTTTTTTTTTTTTTTTTCAAATTCAGTAATTTTTAAAAAAATACGAAAATATATTCAATGCTATGCTAAAATACAACTGGTTAGTTACATAGTTCATTATATTAGTAACTAATGCTAATCTTTACTACATGTAAGGAAGCCACATATGAAGTTTGTGTTTTATCCACTGGATCACAGTATAAAGTACTTACAGAAAGTCATAGTTAATAGTTTTACTTCTAGAGTTAATGTGAATTTAAAAAAAACAAGATAACCAAGCATGTGCATTAATGTTGAAAATAGTAATTGTTTAAGTTCACCATAGATTTTTATTGACACTGCAACAATGTACCGAAGTTGTTAAGTGACTGATGCAGTGTGTGCACCTGGAGTTGTCATTGACTGAGTTTTGGTAATGATCATCAGGTCGGCCACGTCCCGATTTTTTCTGGCGATGTTTCCCAGATGGCAAAATGAATCCAGAGCTAATCTGCACTGGAGAAGAAGCTGCTGTTATTGAGGGACGCAAGAGTTTTCCAAGTGGTCATTCATCTTGTGAGTTGAACAAATTCTCAACGTAGTTGGTACTGAGGGCTACATAGCATTCTGAACTACTGTAGTTAACTTTGAACACAGCCAAGTTTGTATGTAATTACTTGAGGTTTGAAATTGTTACTTTAGATTGTTGTTGCTTTTTAGTCAAACTAAACTAGTTGTGGACTACAGCAGAACAACATTTCTTCTTTGCTTTGCTTGCTAAATGTCAACAAACAGTTTCATCAAGAGAGATTGCAGTGTAATCAATACTCTTGATTGAGAAGTCAATGCAATTTAACCATAAAGTTGGTTTATTTCAATATAGCTGCCATGTTCACATTTTTATGTTTAGCATGCAGTGTAACCACAGTAACTAGCACAATATTGTCAACTATAGGTGGTTTGTGATAAAGTGAGCACTGAAAAAAGCCCTGCTAAAGTTCTGTTTTCAGCCAATTTGTATCTTTATGCATGTGACAGGTAATGACGGAACATGTCTAACCTCTCTGGACACGTCACTTGATGTTTGCACGTGTAAGATAAGTTATGCAGTCTGTAGGTATCTATACAGTTTGATAAAAAAATTTATTAATTATGTAAAATTTAATTATGTAAATTTCAGTTGATTTTATTTCAGTATTGTTGTATTTAAATAGGAAAATACACAGAACTACGTATATTGCGCAATTTTGCTGCCAACCATACAAGCAGTAAGGGGACTGAAGTTTAATCTAGAATAATGTGCAGTAACGGCTAGTGATATTTTTCAGAGGTTAAATTTTTAGTGCTCACTTTATCCCGAACAACCTATACAATAGAATCTTTACTATCCAAGGCAATAGGAATTGGGCATACCTCGGATCATGGTCCATGAAGGTAAGGTCTTGACACTGAGGAATATAACGTGACTCCTTTTGTCGCAGCACTGGTAGTCTTTTAGTGGAAGATTAGTCTTGTTTTTTTTGTCTTTGGTTTAGCAAGATTTCACAGCTTAAAATGTGTAGTTGTTACTGGAATTGCTTGTATTATAGAAGAAAAAAGTTGAAAATCCAGGTAATGTGTATGCAATTTTGTATTGGAAGACATTTTCAACCATAAAATTTAGTTTTTCAGTGTTTTACATGAAGACGCACATTGCAACGATTCTAAAATTTTGTAGGGCAGTAAAGAATAGATTTTGTTCGATTGTGTTTACTAAAATAACAGTACACAATATTTTTTTTTCAGATCACTTATATAACAGTTCCACACACATGCCAATGCATTTATGGATATGAAACATGTATCTACAATACCAGCTTACAATATTAACGTCATTTTATGCAAATAATTTTAAAAACTGTAACACAGCCAGATGTAAACAAGGTAAAATTCCACTAAATTTCTACTAGCATGCGGTGACAAAAAGGGGACTCCTTTTCTCTTGCTGGATATCATACGCAGTGTCAAGACCTCTCCATCTTAGACAGTGCCTCAGAGAGATAAAAACTAAAGTATTACAGTGGGATGTGAGAAATAATTGAGATGAAATTTTGCTGCAACACTGAACATATATATGGAATAATTAAGAGTTATGTCTGTGTGTGTGTTACCCAAGAATACTCTTCCCAATGCCATGGGCACAGCAAGCCTACACCCACCCAACTCATTAATTCTCGTAGCCAGTGACACACGAGAAGGTTCAGATAGAGATGGCCGAAGTCCGGTGATATTTGGGACATGACGCCTCCATCTACGCTGTTCGTGTAATACAATGAGAGCTCAACATAGAGGGTGTATCTCCTGCAGAAACCGTACTGCCTACCAATTGCTTCCAGTCCAGCACAAGGTTGTATGGTGTGCTGCTTTGTATTCTTTCAAAGAGAAAAATAAATAGCATCAAAAATATGTGAGACGAACAGTTAATCAACCAATATGAAAAATAGATGCCAGATCTGGCCAGTCTCAGATCTTTGCTATATTTAATTTTTCATATGAGAGGGAGTTTTGAAATTATGAATACTGGTTCTCTACGTAACTGTATTTGCTGCCAACCTATCACACTTGAAAGATAATGTATACATGCATTTTTAGAGGAAATAGTTTACTGCCAGATTTAACCATGTTAGTTCCATTAATTTAAAGGATAAGTGATTTTTGTCTAAAAAAAATGAATGTTTAATTTCTGTGCATAATTGTCAACTAAAAGAATGTACATTATGCGTAATTTGGTTTTCTTTGTTGTAAATAAAACAAGATGACATTTAATTTCAGATAACTTAATTGTAAAATAATTTACATAAAGCAAGATAAAACTTAGTTTTAGATTATTTAATTCTAAAGTATTTTTATGCACCTACATTTCAAAATTTTGCTGCATTAGCTGTATTCTTAATTAAAAATTAAAAAACATATGGTTTTAAAATGTATCTTGTAAAAGTTGCATGTAAAACCATGTGCAATAGCGTATGATGTATTGCAGCATATACTTTTTTCCTGTAACATGTTTTCTTTACCAGAAGATTTTTAACTGGGGGTTTGATAAAGAAAAACTGTATATTTAGTAGTTATTAATTGAAACAAATTATATATTTAAAAAAAAAATTTTTAATTCATCCCAGCTGTATACAGTTGCAGATTTAAAGGGGAGGCGGCAGAGAGGGCGAAATTATTCTCTTGAACCTCCTCATTTTCTTCTTCCTTGTTATCTGGGATGTTCACATTTAACTCAGTGAACATATATCTGGTCAGATAAGGCTTTTGTCGTAAACTATTGTCCTCAACACACGCTCCTTGAGGCAGAGGAAGTTCAGATCCTAGTAACATTTGTCTGAACCTGTACTTAAAATCTGTTGGCGTCGTGTTATCGTAAGTACGGCCAATGTTTCTGAGGCAAGAAAAAAAAACTTGAATAGGCCCTGATTTAAGCGACATGTTATAATGTATTTCATTAAAGTCCTTTTCTGAAGATAAATGTGTAGGCCAAGTAAATATCGTACAAAATTTAATAAACCTTTCTGAAATGGCATCAATATTTTGTGGCCTACAATTCTCATATTAAGAACCATTTGTTCCATTTCTGTATTTATTGACAACTGTTTCTGCAAACGAAAACCGAAAGCACTGTGCCATGGTTTACATCTGTTGTGAATAAATCTTGAGTTCATCACATCAAAAAACTTGTCAACCAGTTTAAAAATTACTGATTTCTGGATTTTCAAGAATTTCGAGGAAAGCCATGTTGTTGTGTGGTGCGAAAACAGTTGTACAGCAAATTGTACCTTCTGGCAAGTGTTACCTATTACCTGAATGTGAAGAGGCGTAAGTTTTGGAGACAGTTTTAGTTATGCGTTTTCAATAATGGTTGGCACGTGATCTTTATTAACAACTGTTCCACAAGGGAGCTGTATTCCATAATCCAAAAAATTATTTCGCAACAACTTAATGGCATGTGGCATATCTTCAAATACCCACACAGGGTTGGTACTATGGGGATTTCCAAATACAGTATTGTGCTAGATGATAATATATTTAGTTCTTTCCACAAGCCTATGTTACTTCCTCCCATGTCACTTACAATTGTAACGACAGAAAATGACAGTTCTTCAAGCGCTCTTATAACTTTGAAAAGAAGTCCTTTTGTCAACTTTCTATCGAAGTCATAAATTATTGGATGTTTCCACTTTGAAGCCAGTCCTCGAGCCATTATTACTTGTTCGTTTCTATTTGGACCAAGTATTTTATTCTACCTTTGATCGTAACATAATCTTGAGTCTAAATTCATCCTGTCAAATTTCAGAATTGTCTGGCGCTCTGCTTTGTTCATGATTTTAGATGTAGCTTCAAGGACCACTAAAACTTTGATTTGAATTCCTGGCCTACACTTTAAATTTCTGGTCCATTTTCTGAGAGTCGGTAAACCCGGAAGTGGCAAGCCTACTTTATTTCTCATGTAAACATAGGCTTTCCGAGAAATAGACCTGAGAGTTATAGCAGCTGCAATTCTTTTTACCAGCAACATTTCTTTTTAGTCAGAAATCCGTTAATTTGTTTTTATGTGAAAACATTTTTTTAAATGTTTCGCACTTCAGCTTTAACTAATTTCGGACATCGCATATGCATAATTTTAATTTGCAAAAACTGTTGTTTCAATGTTTTGTTTTCATTTTCCAAATGGTTTTCTTATTCTCGCCTCCATTTTATTTCATTTTTCAGGTCAGATACTTTTATTTTCAGTGATATCATTTCATGTTCCACAGCTTTCAATTTCGCTGACAAATTAGCCTCTGAATCCATCTCGCCTTCTGTGACTGACTGATAATCTGAGCTTTATATTCCTCATGTACAGCACTATAGTGCAAAGAATAGTTTAAGTTCAGTGTTTTTACCGATGTTTGCAATTCTTCCACAAGTTTCCTCTTCACAGTTCGTTAATAAAGACATTTTTCTCTGTCACATGACATATTCTCAGTTTTATTCTGTAGATTTAAATGTGGCACAGAACATTGCTTTAAGACTTTTCTTCTCTTCTGACCAGTCTCAGTTCCGCTTATAAGTCTCTTTCAAAGTCTTCGGAAATGAAGTGATCCGAAGAAATGCTAACATTTTTTGGATTGCACTTGTCTTGTCGCTTACAAGTTAACACCCAATTTATCAAAATATTTGAATCTTCTGGAAATCTACAAAAATTTAATGCACTGTCATCGCGTCCAGAAACGTTTCCGCAGGTCACAACTGCACAAGTTGGCATTTTTCCTACACAGTTATATCCATGGGAACGACAAAGCACAAGAAAAATCCACTAATATGTGTAACTGCGGATCACAGCAATAATAATTTTGCCACTTTCTCGTTTGTACAAATTCAGTACCCTTAAACTTCATGACACAAATAGGGTGCTGAAATAAGAACAAAAATTAAATGATGCAAAAACGTACCAGTATAACCACGAGTTCACAACTAAACTGTTAGCGCAAAAATCACGCTCCTTGAAATGTGCACAAAATGCCGCATTGCCTCAACAAGTCAAGCCGTGAAATAGCGTGCAAGGCTCCAGTGAACCATGTCTACTATGGGTAATTAAGATGACAATACAATTATATTGGTAGAAAGTCTGTAGCAAAGTTCAGTGCACATTGCAATCTGAGTTTCACATACATCCGGACAGTACATTTTGAAGTATAGCAGTTTGAATAGGCTGTTTTTAGCTATGTTGAAGGGTTAAGAAACTGTGTTTTTAATGAGCATAGTGTCTTAAAACTGAGGTTCCCACCTGGTCTGAAGTATGTTTTTTTTTCTTACGTTGGGACAATGGGCAAACATGGAATTATTTTGTAGAAATAAAGCTTGTTCATGAACCCACTGCAACATATTTGAAGTGTGAGGTAGGCAGCCATCTTAAATCTGATAAGTTAGCATTCAGTTATGGACATCACTCCTGTTTAGAAAATGCTTAATCTCAATTATAGGTATAGTAGCTACCCGAAAGACATTATGTATTTATATCTTTAAGTATGCATTTTAACTATATATACCGTTCACAAAAAAATTAAAACAATACAAGCAAAACCTTAAATTTTCTAAATTAAATTGCACTAAATAAAAAAAAGACAACATAATAAAATCTCACTCCTGCTGATGTGTTACGTATGTAGTTAAGTTTTTGTGTGTTACTGGGCTGTCGTATTTTGAGCTTTTGAGGCACATGAATGTCTGGCACTAATTTTTTATTTTGTTTTGCAGTTGCATTTGCAGGGATGGGTTTTGTAGCATTCTACATTGCTGGGAAGCTGCATGTTTTCAATGCAATTGGTAGAGGGAAGTCTTGGCGGTTGTGCATTTTCCTTTCCCCGTTGACCATTGCACTGGGGGTGGCACTTAGTCGTACGTGCGACTACCATCATCACTGGCAAGGTATGGTTTTTTATGTATTTTTGATTGTAAGTGTTTTGGAAAGAGTTCTTACATTTCAACATTTCATTGTCTGTTGTATGTGATTGGTACATTTAAATGACAGTAACATACATATTTGTACGTTGCAAATTTTCTGCGTGAATTCGCTTTCACTATCTGAGTTTACTAATTCTGTGTAGGTCACCTTTCTTGCAAATTTTACCTTGCTGCACCAATGTGTACCACAATGCCTTGACATCATAGTAATTTCAACTATCAGTGATCAATTTTTCTTGATGATCTACATTTAATAGGTGTAGTCAATAAACGTAAAACATGGATGGATCATTTGAACCTGACATGTTGCACAGCACATAGCAGATAATTTTTAATGTAATAGTTTCATGTAAATTTGGTAATTATCTTAATTTTGATGACTTATATGACATAACTGACAAACTCAATAAAAAAAACAGGGAATTCCTAAGAAAAAAATGGGGCTAGAGGATATACATGACTACATGCAGTACTTACCTACAGTGTATTAATCCGTGGCTGTGATTTTGATATGGTTTTCAGTTGTAACACAGGATAAATGAATCATGAGAGATTTTGAGTATTGCATTATTTAATAATGACTTACAAAGCACAAAATTGTGGTTAATGATACCAACCCTCGTGTATAATATAATAATAATATAATAATATAACGTCTTTATTAATAATGTGGCGAAGTTAAGGCATTTTACCTTTTCTTACACTTAACCACTTAAATTACATACAGTTTTGAATATTATTAAACATTAAGTGTTTACAACTAATAACAAGTAGAATTTTTGTTTAACAATTTTTTAAATTTAAATGAAATTAGAGGTTTTATCATGTGAACTTAAAAATTAGCTAAACCCTAATTACAAAAAAAAAAAAAAATAAATTAAAACACTGAAAAAAAAAAACATCACAGATAAAATACTCATTCACTCGAATAGGGCTATAAAGATTCCAGCTATTCATAGTTAATGGGTCACTCTAACACGTTAATTATTAATTACATGAGGAAGTTTTAACTGCAAGTAACAATTTTGTACACTGGATTCAAAACATTTTGATTTTATATACAAAGGATGAGATAAAATAAAACTTTAGACACTGTAGGCCTTATTCATAGTCCTGAGATAGTTCCGAGATGATCCGGAGATCATCTTGCGCCAGTTAGTCCAGGGTTGGTCCTGACTTAGTCCGGACCAAGTGTTACCTTATTCATAAACACCAACTAACACCGGACTAGGGATAGTCGCGGGATCAGCCTTGTACACTGTTGCCACATGCTTCGCGCATGCGCACGACACATTTTAACACACACGCAAGCATTCGTTACTAAAAATAATTATAATTTGAATTACTATTACATTTACCTCGAAATATTGTTTCAGTTATGTCATATAGCGAATCTATTGTGCGATGTTAGTACATTTTGTATCAATAAGCCACTTTATTAAGATATTCTGAAAATAAAAAATCAAGTTGATTTTTTTTTTTTACAGATAGCATTATTAATGTGGCTGTTGCAGAGCAAATGCTTTCGCTTTCTAACTTAGAGTCGTGAGATCGAGGTTTTCGTGAAACACTTTTTTTTTTAATTTCTTAAACTACTAAATTAATAGTCACAGGATACCGAAGTTATATTTATTTAATCGATATTACGTCCAAACTGACAGTAAAATCATAAACATAAATTTGTGTGGTAAAAAAAATCGCCTTTTAAAACAATAATTTAAATTACTGTTGATGAAACATGAGAAAGAATGGGGAAAATAATCCGTGACACATATTGTAAAAGCATTGCAGAATTCAAAACTAATATATCTGGTTAATCTACACTACCTTTACATAAACACGTATATTTCACTAGTCGAAATTTTATTAAGAACGATATGTGCTTGCCATTATGTAACGAACTAACAAGAAAAGTTAACAGTAAAATTTAGCATAAAAACGTCAGAAATATGTATAAGAATATTTTGTGCAAATAGAGGTTTCTATACCAAAATATTACAGGATTTACTGAAGTGATGTAGAACGAATTTAACGTTACAGAATGTACAGAATATATGCACTTATAAAATAAGAAAACTGCATTATTTTCTTTATGTACAATTAAAAACTAACAAATTTAAAGAACAAAAAATATTTTGCACCAGGTGAGATTTGAACCCACAACCTTCGGATTACCGAGCCAGTACTCTACCCTTGAGCTACCGAGACACTTATAACTGTAAGTGGAAAATTAATATATACAAATGCAAGTTGGCAGTAAATATATAACGTATTTTATGCAAATCGTATATTTACGGTTTCATACTGCTAATAGCAATAATTTCCATCTTATTAGGCTTGATAAAATATTATTGCTGTACGTAAATGTCTTATACGGTACAGTAAACACGCAATATGAGATTTTTTGCTCACAAAGTTTGAATTTCACCGTTTTAAATTAAGTAACTAATGCTTATTACTAAATAAATTATCACTGTAGACGTATAATAAGTTTTTAGTGTAAAATATCCATTATATTCCATAAGCTGCGTATATAAAACAGACGTCGTCTTATATTGTAATGGTCCGCCATGTTAATTTTCGACTTAGCCCACCGTTGATCCTACCCTTGGTCCGGACTAAAAGTTAGACCGGACTAACGCACGATGATCCTCGGACTAGCGTTAGTCCGCGTCTATGAATAAGACAAAAATTAGTCCGACGATAATCCCGCACTAGTCCGGGTCAAAAACGACTATGAATAAGCCCCTGTAGTTATTTTGTAGGTTAAAAGGTTTTCACACATACACGAAAATTTATTTAATTTAATTAAGATCACATTTTCCTATTTGAAAATTAAGGAGTTTTAAAACTATAATTTCTGCAAAAAAATTTAACTTTATAACTTATTTCCTGTGGATTTCTAATTAAGAATTCATTACAAACAGAAAGGTTGTCTGGGGTTATTATGCTAAATGCAGTAGTTTCTGAGAAATTAATTAACCATGTTCGAACAGTAAAATTAAATGTCTGAGGTACACAACTGACAGTTGTGTGGTTAGTGATTGATGATGATGACATGTAATGCTGGAACAAGTGGACTGCAATGTTTTGTTAATGCGTACCTATCTTGCTGAAATATTACTGAAATGCAAGAAGGGTCCGTAGTGGCAAAGTGGCCACACTGATTGTCTCCCACTGTGCCCAATCCTACTCAATTTTCGGCCATAGTCAGCTCCAGGATTGTCACAGGACCCAATAATACACTAATATGTCACTCAACTACATTTTTAAGGGTTAATACACATCTTCGGAATAGATGTAGCCTAGACATCACATATATGTTTGTGTATTAACAACCTCTTAATTTTTCGTGCCAGAGTTTGTCTGTAGAGTTCAACAACACCATACCCTTTACGTATATACGTAGTAATTTTTTGTAATTTTTCAGCAATTTGCACTGTTAGAAATATGTGACATGAGTGAATTATTTTTCCATTTATGTAAATTTATGTATTATATATTACATGTTTCTAAAAACGTTTGGTAACATAAATTTGTGTAATCTGTATTTCTGTCAGCAGTCTGAAAAAAATTGCTACACTTTAGAGAGAACATAGGTAGAGTAGTAGATACAGCATAGTTCACGTCTGTGAATGACTGAACCTTGTCAAAGGCATTGAATCTGGTGGGTTTGTATCGTTGCTCACTGTGTGTAGTCGACAATGACATATCTATGCATCTGTCAGTAACTGAACGTAATGTAACATTCTGGATATTTGACGGTTTAACAATATTTTATTTTTCATTGCATTGCAGGACAATTTTCAAAATTGTAGCTAGTTGGGGGTGTGAGTTTTGAGCTAGCATTTGCTTTTCAAGGTTACACTTTGTTTTGGTTTTATGAAGCAAATATTAGCTGTGAAGTTTGGTGTGTAGAAGGAAGATGCTATGTTTTGAATAGGTAATTGATAATTGGTTGTTTCCTGGGACACCATTCAAGATATTCTATATAGCATGGGTGTCCATAGTTTCAGAAAAAGAAAGTTGTTGACCATTGTCAAACAAACAACTTTCATAAGCTGTAAAAACAACAAAGTGACGTACACAGATAACGTCCATGATCATCTTCTCTGCTTCATCTTTCCAACATTTCAATTTAGACTACAAAAGTCTTGTCTACTATTAAAAGGTCAACAGTGTGTCAGGAATGTAATAACTTCAGTCTTCATAATTTACCTGCCAAACCGAGACAGCAATATTTCTTGGAATAAGCTGATACAGTAAATAGTGTAGCTGTTTTCGTGTCAAAGTGCATATGGAATTAGGTATATAAATCAATAACAGCCAAAGTAAAATATTTATCAGCTTTCTTTTTACTTTGCCTTTGTTCTTCAGACATTCAACTCTCTGTTTGATAATTATGCTATGCCTTCAAAACAGTGATTAATGTAAAATTTTCATCTAAAGTTTACCTCATCAATGATAAAAAATGTGAATGACTATTTTGCCTTTTCAGACCTACCTCACTTTAGTATTATATGTACGTACTATGTTGTTTTATGTTTGTCAAATTATTTTGTTTTTATGCATTTTACCTTTGTATGAAAACATTGTATTGTATTTTTTTGTTTCTTTTTGTACTTGTGCCAACCATTGACAACTCCAGAAAGTTGACACACTGTTGAGTGTAGTATTGGAAGTTGATATAAATAAAAAAAAATTCTTTATTGCCGGCAGTCCTACACATAGTGATTATTTTTCTGGTTAGCATACACGAAGAAAATTTCTATGAGGAATTATTCCTCCATAAATATATTTAACATAATTCTTCAGCATGGCCTGTAGTTTGAATTTCCAGTATATCTTTCGGTTTAAAGTTATACACAAATAACAGTTGTATCAAGGTTTTTTTAATTTTTTACAATTCTACCGTTCTACCTTTGTTACAGACGTGCTGTGTGGCTCCATGCTTGGCATATCAATGTCGTATCTATGTTACCGCCAGTATTACCCTTCTTTGGCATCGTTACAATCACATCGTCCTCTAGTCATGATCACGCCTCATTTTGAACTTGATGACATTCGAAGCACACATTCCGAAAAGGAGGAGGAAGTCAAATGGATTTGATCTGGCGATTCTCAGTTCCTGAAGACAGTTTTTTACCATTTAGTCAATTTTGTGTTCAATGAATTTTTTTTGTGTTCTTCTGTGACAAGTCCTTTTAAGAAATATTAATTTATTCCTAGAGCTGTGATAATGGCACTTACTGTTGTGTGACTGTGATTGTAAAAAAGTTTTTATTCAATACTTATATGACTAAAATGAGTAATTAAGTTACTCTTTGAAAATTTTAGCTGTGTAGAATTTTTTTGAGTGGGATACAAAAGTGAAATTGCATTTAATTCAGTATTGACAAGTACAGTAAGTATACCTAGCTTTTTTGTGATGTAACACATAAATTGTGCGACATAGTAGATATTAGCAATGTAATTTTTTAGAATTCTAAGTACCTAGTATACATTATTATTTTGGGTATCATCACCTTTTCCAATTATGTGACAGGTTTAACTAACATTCTTCATTTATTTAGTTGGTTATCATAGTCATTTAAATAAACCTGTTTTGCTAGAAGTACACTCACTCACAGATCGCAAAAATTCTATAAAATCTCTTTATTTGATTGTAGCTATTAGGTATTACTGTGTATAAATACAGTACAGTACATGTGTACGTGGATATGAACAGCAGGGACCAGTGCTGTGTTATCTTTAAATGAGAGTGGCTATGCTGTGTTTTTCGGTGTCAGTTGATAACCGTAGGTCTTTGTCTCACAAATGAGTTCTAGATGTTGTTAAGGGGGTGCTTGACAGAAAATTTTTATTGTTTCAAACATGTTTATATATGTACTAGATATGGTTTCTTTTGTAGACATACATTGTGGCCATATTATACTGTAATGAATAGATTTTTGGCTTTCATATTTTTTTTATAATGACGTGTCAAAGTCCAAATTTGCACAAAACTGTTTTATGTCTTAAAGGAAAACCAACTGACTTACCGGAATGAAAAAATTCAGACTGAATAACTTACAAAAAATAAAATAAATTAGTATTTTGAAAAAAGTATTGAATTTTTAATATTATAATTTAAAATTTCAAAATTTTTTTAAATACCGGTACAAAAATTGTTAAATTGTTTTTGTTGTTGTATAGGAGACCTGGTAGTCTATAACATCATTATCCAGTGTGAATTATTTCAGTTCGGTAAGTCAGTTGGTTTTCTTTTGAATCATAAAACTGTTTTATGCAAATTTGAACCTTTATGTTCTATTATAACAAAACTGTGAAAGCTAAAATATTTTCATTACAATAAAAGAAAGCCACAATGTATGTCTACAAAACAAACAATATCTTGTACAAATATAAAAATGTTTGAAACAATAAAAAATTTTCCATCACGAACCCTCTCAAGGTAACGTGTTTGCTTAGCATTCAACAGATGCATCGTTACGCAAAGAAATTTTTAAGTGCTGGAGATTGAAGTTGATATGTAGAACAGTGAATTTAATATTTTTAGAAGTTTTTTTAAGGATTATTGAAAAAATTTGAAAAACTGTAGAAAATATAGTAAACATTAAAATGAAAGAAATTTGTCCTCCGAAAATCTGTTTTAAACAAAAAATGCTAAGTATTGTGATTGTGGCAGATACGATAATGGAGGAAATGTTCTAAAACCGCTGGGACAAGTTGAAACACAGCCAGGTAAATGGTTATCTTTAGTTTTTAAAGTTCAGTCATTTTGAGGTCTTCAATGCTGTGGGAGGTGACATGACGTGAGTATGGAGCAGCGCCAGAATGAAAGGGGAGATCCCTGAGAAAACCCGCCGACCAATGGCATCATCCGACATGATTCACACATACAAAAATCAGGGGACTGACCCCACCGGGAATTGAGTCCAGATCACCTTGGTAAGAGGCGAAGGGTCTGACCATTCGGCCACCACAGCCCCAGGTAGTTAAGAGAGATTATCTGCATATTTGCATTTCTTTATTACATACTGTTAAGCAACAAATATATTAATAGTTGTTTTGGGTCATGAAACCATATTAATGTTTCTTACCCTTATCTGCTAGTTGGCCTTGCAGAAAGTAGTCACATACAACCTGCGAGTACATGAACATTTTCACGGTAGGTAGTGCTTACTTGCACCTTAGACAGTCCTTTGGGCCAAAGGCAACTCTCCATGTATTTATGGAAAATTCCTTAAACAACAGATGTACTGCTATTACATATTTTGAAAGGATTGCATAGTGTTTTCGTAACCATCCACAGCGTTATGTAGATGGATCTTCCAGCCAACATCTGAGATAGAATCTCACCTAAGCCAGCATCTGCACTAGTGTCGAACATGTCAAATTACAGAACTCTTTATTTTTAATATGTCTTGCATCAGCACTGTACTTACATTGCCATTTTTTATTTTTGTGTGCTAAACTTCCAGTGTGACAAGGGTGTATGTGTTAACATTTAAAAAAAATAAATCTTTTTGTGGTAGGGCAAATGGTTGGGATGAGGAACATATTTTCCGTTTGTTGTTACATTGACTCTGCATTTGTTATCAGTAGTCTTGCAATTTATAGCTGTCTGTGGCACACATTTCTTTAGTGTAACATCACTCACTATGACATTGGTTGCTTTGGATATTTTTTAAGGGTGCTGCCTACCACGTGCTTCAAATGCTTTGTATTGTACAGAAAAGTATGTTTTTTATGAAACTATTCCACAAGTGTCCATTGTGCCAAAGTACGAAAGAAAACATGCTTCGAACAAGGCTGGATCGTCATTGTTAAGACACCATGCTCATTAAAAACACTTTCAAAGCCCTCCAGCATAGCTAGAAATGGGAATTTTTTAGGCTGCCGTACTTCAAAATATACTAACTGGAGGTATGTGATACTCAGATAGAAATATGCACTGAACTTTGCTACAGACTTTCCACCAATAAAATTGTATGGTCAGTCGGTCACTGATTAGGTCCCAATAGTAAAAATTAAACTGCAGGAATCTTGTATGATAGTTTAGAGTTTGGTTTGTTTTGGTGATGCAAAATTTGACAGGCTTCTAGGTCTTCTAGGTGCAATTCCTTGGCGTTTTGAGTCTCTGAACACGTAGGTACGTGACACTCTGAAATTATTTTTACTTAACTTCATTTTCCTCATTTTGTTGTTTTTATGTCTTTAGTTTAAGATCTAGTCTGGTTGACTTCTATTTGTTTTATTTATCTAAAACATTTCATTTATGTTTTGTTTTAATTGTTTTTGGACTCGTCAGGCACGTAGTTCCTATGTGGTCAAGAAGCAGGTAAATTTAACTAACAAGACTACCATACTTTGCTTTAATAATTGTGCGCATAATATTTCACTTTAAAAACAAGGTACTATATTAGAGTATACTTAAGGTAATGTTTTGTGGCCAATTATGGTTTTTGTATAATCATTTATATTTTGCAAAAAAAATGTTTGTGAGATGTTAGTGAATTTTACCACATACTGAATACAGTAATACCAGTTTCATGTTATGATGTGTTGCTTGTTAGGTGCTATTGGTGCAATCTTTGATTTAATGTTTTGTTGATTGTCAAACAGTGATAAAGTAATTGTTATTGTTAGTGTTTTGTGTTTGTCTTGCAATGAAGTTGTGAATAGCCTTTGTGAAGTTACTGTTTTTTCTGTTGTTCACATATCTGTTTAGCAGTGTAAAATAAATTCATGAAATTTCACTTCATGATATTGTTATAGCAGCACGGTATACATTCCACAAGAAGAAGATACCATAGTATTTTCCCAAATGGTAATATAGTGGTTTGCTTTCAAAGTTCTTAGTTACTGAAACATGGCTATTACATTTGTAATTATTTCATCATCCTGCAACCAATTCAAGCTAGAAAAGTGACTAAAGTTAAAGATAAAACGTGCAAATTTAGATTTTGTGAACTTTTGAGTGCTGGCCACAGAAAAATGCATAATTTGAATTTGCAGAGTCTATGATGTATATTATTTTAATATATGTTGCATTTGTGTGGTTTTAAATTTTATTTTTATACTTAAATTTTTCTTCTTTAAATCTGCAAAGTGGTATGAATGCTATGTTAAAATTACTGGTACTGGCTTCTTTCTACCATGTTCAAGGTCCTAATATGCATTTATCCTTATGTCACAGTTGTTTGTATATCAAAAAATGGTACTTTTACTGCTCTTTTTATAAAATTGTTGTATATTACAAATTGTACACATAATTTTATAAATGAAACTGTTTTAAAGTATGACTATATTAATAAATTTTTTGGGTTATTAATGGTTAGAAAATGTTGTCATGGAATTTCTTATTTTAGGGTATTTTACCTTTTTGTAGTGTGCGTTTGTATTTGATACGCAACCACAAAATCTGCACATTATAGGTGGTTCGCGATAAACTGAGCACTTATGACTACCACCTTGTTTAGAATAACAATTAAAAAATATTATTTGTTGTAACCCTAGACGTTAACTAATTAATGCTGTCCAATCTGTACACTTTGATTGCTATTTACATTGCTTTATTTTTATTAATAAATGGCAGGAAAAAAGGAACTAGGGTTTCAGTAGGGCTCACTTTATCCTGAACCACCTGTATATTTTAATTATTTATGTTAATGCATAGAAAAAATAAAGAAAAATACATTCTAAATACGTTAAAAACATTAATGTTTATTTAATAACAATTTTGGTATTGTTTTTCATAGTGTACAGCGATTCTCCTCTGTTGCAAAGTAGGCCTATTACCTATTCTGTAATTAATCACTAATATGTATATTGTAATTAGCTACAATTGTACAATACATAATTGTTAATGTCATGTAGTGAGGATACCTGAGGGTATGTGCTCAAAAAAATGTTACAGTTGTGGTATTTGTAAATGCTGCTTTTACTTTTATGATTAGGAATAGGGATTAATTTATCTTCCTCATAATGATGCTCTCGTCCTGTACATTGGTAGGACGGGTTCAGTACAATCATCTTGGCTGTCTGTTGAGCATAAATTTTTTTCCGTATATTTTCAAAAGATAGGTACATATAAAATTAGGACCAGCAGAGAAATATTGCACAGTCTTGTCTTTTTTGTATGTTATGAGATACAGTATGTGTAGTTTTTCAGTATGTAGGTCATCTAAACAGGTGTCTCTGCTATTTTTGCTGTTCAAGACAGCATTTTAATTGTAACACTTGCTGCGCTTATAATTTTATTGATAATGAAAGGGTAAAGTCGCTAGGCAACTAATTACACTAGAGCCCCAATTTAACAAACTCGGGAATAATGAAAACAGTGATTTAATGAAAGGATTGTTAGGAACCTTAAAAAAGTAACAAAAAATTGTATTAATTAACTAAGTGACTTTGATAAAATGGAATATTAATTGTAATTTAAATCCTTTAAAAGTACTTGCACCGACCGCGTATATACTTATTTCTCTGTAGAAAAACTTAAACCATCCACCGAGAAACAAAAAAAATTACTTACAATTCGTTGAAAACTTTGACTGCGGGAATGATTTTGAGATACGCACGCTAGGGCACGGCCGAGTGAGCGACACTGTGTTGCATAACAAGCGTGCGCCTAGATCATCCTAGCGGCTGGCGAGTGAACATGCATCTAGGTACCCAGTCTCCACAGCATGGCGGTAGACAGCGCAGGAACTAATTCACAGATAGTTCTTCGCGTCTCCGTTAGAATGCGCTGCAGTGCAGCGTGCTCTATTGATTAATTCTATTACCTTTAGAATGCAGTGGTGTGCAGCGTGGTTATTTACACTCGTGTCCCGTGATAAAAAAAACGAGTTTATAAAAATAATATGTAAGATCATTTATGCAGAATTTTTACAACAAATTTATTACAGTAAACGTAAATAATTTGTTTTCCCGATGCTAAAAAACGCTTGAGTGCAAAGTATTTTTAGCGAACACACCAACAAGTTTGTTTTACGAGCGCGGCTGCATACAAGCTACAATGGCCATGCCGTGCGTATTTTACAGTTTTCTCGCAAACTTTTAATTCCGTTTTTAATTATTTATTTTTTTACAGTTTTTCATAGTAATGTCCTTAATTTTGTCGTTGGAGCGGGCGGAGAGAGTTGGAAAGATTGACGGCTCGGGCGGTGTTGGTCGTCACTTTTCACGTGTTGATGGCACGCAAGTACGGCCTAACTCACCATGCGCACGCTCGCCATGTGTTCCGTTGGAAGTTTTTGAAGTTTTTTCGCCAATTTTTTCTTTGACGGCTGTGGCTTACCTGTTGACGGTAAGTCTTTTTGTTTTGAACCAATATACCTTTTTAAAATTACCTTAAATTCCGACGAAACATGCACGAGGATTTAACTTTTTTGGGGTGGGTGAGGGGTGAAGTCGGATTTAACGAAACGTTGATTTAGAGTAAACATTTTCGGGTCCCATGGCATTTCGTTAAATCGGGGTTCTACTGTACATATTAAAATTTAAAATACACACGTACTTAGAATACCAAGGAACTTAATAGTTACGCATGTAAACGGATGACATATAGTGTGTGGGAGCTCAATTAGTGACATTTCGCCGAACAAGTCTGTTTCCCTTACCTGAGGAAGTAGACTTGTGTAGTGAAACATCACGAATCATGTTCCCATGCATTATGTGTCATTCTTTTATGTTAGTAACTTTTAAGCTCCATGGTACTCTGTAAGTACTTATATATCTTAAATTTGAAAATGTAATAAGGTACCGGTAATAATTTACTATGTTTTGTCATTAGCTGTGACAGTACTCTGAGATGTTGACAGTTATATTTTTTTGTGTGCTGAAATGTTGTAAGGAAATGCTACAAAATGTTTTGTCTTAAAGTTTGGTCCAGGGCTTGAAGACTACCTGTACCAATACGGGGTGTAGTCAGATATGTTACCATATTTTCTGGCATATAGGACGACCCCGCACATAAAACCAGTCATGGTTTTTAAGGTTCAAAATCTTGAAAAAAAGTAAATTATAACTTTTAAAATTCTCTGCTGAAATTTTTTTTTTCATTTACCAGAAACGTAAATATTTAGTTGAAATAGTTTTAATGCATTTATTACCGGTATATAAACATCATAGAGGACACATAAACAAATAAAATTGGCTACCACTGCCCTCCGGGCACCCGAGAGTCAAGAAAATGCACGGTGGCGGTAACTTGTGCGGCCGGCGACATAGGTTGCCGGCAGCTGTGCGCGACTTGACAATGCCGGACTGAGGCTGGCAGCGCACTACATGGCAACGCTGATCTGCAGCAGTTGCTTGCAAGGTCATTGCATTCCTGTGCGCTGTTGTCGCCTGCTAACCAAGCTAGACACATGAATGTGTGGTATGGTACCTAGATCCTTGTTTTCTTTGCCTAAGAGTTTCGGGCTGGTGAGACAAATATCTAGGGACGCGGTACCTAGATCCTCGTTTTCTCCATATGAGAGTAATGTGCTGGCGACATAAAGGACCTAGGCACTCAGTACCTAGATCCTCGTTTTCACCGCCCGAAAGTTGGGTGCTGGCAGGACAAAGGATCTAGTCATGCACTCCAGGGGACCGATTAAATATCGCTACCTGCTATTTGCACCGACGCAGCGCAACGCAAGTGCAGGGCAAGTTAAACGCTTCTTCTGTGGCATTACGTGAGTATATAATTCCAATGCAACGTAACCATACGCAACACAGGTGCAAATGTTGCATTGCAACCATAAAAGGCGATATTTAATCGGCCTCCAGTTGTATTGGTAGCCAAGCGACGCACGCTTCGCTGCAAGGCAAAAGTGTAAGTAACGTTTCATCAAAATTTTGTACCGTAAATTTTATAAAAAAAAAAAGAGGCACTTGTTTTGATTTGTGACAAAAATTGCAATCCTTGTTACATCATACAACTCCACAGCTTACAGCTTAACTTTCAAACAATTTTTAGGTTACCAAAAATTTTCACACCTTCGTATAAGACAAGTTGCAATTTTTGAAGGCCAAAAATATGTAAAAATGGTTGTCTTATATGCCAGCAAATACTTTATTTTTTAAAAATTAATGATCAATTTATTCACAATCACCAAAATACATTGTCTGATTAAAAGTATTTGCTCCTGGAAGTCATTATGACAGCCTCTGCTGCTATATGATTATGTTGGTCAGTGCTATGCAATACTGACAGAATGGTTGGAGCAGAATTGTGTTGAGCTGGTAACCTAATTTTTGTAAGGTTTATTTTGTTTCATTTTAGGTTCGTTTGTTTGTTTTAGGATTTAGTTTCAGCCTTTTTTCTGGTTTGAATTTTTCTTGGTTGGTTGGTAGTCTGCTCTTCCCCTTGTCTGCTGAGTGTGCAGGGTGGTTAATTGGTTAATTAGGGCTCTCTTTCTCTTTTTCTCTCTCTTTCATTGCTTCTGTGTGATCCCATTGAACTGTCTGTCCAGCCACTCCATAGGCCTTGGAAGGGAGGGGGGCCTGGCAGAGGAGGGCATAATAGTGGTGGCTGGAGGAGGGAGTGGTGGTGAGGATGGAGCTTAGCCAAGATCGTGGGTGGTGAGTGTTGGGTGTGGAACTTGGTTGCTGGCTTCGTCAACAAGCAGTAGGTCCTGTGTTTGGACCGGGTGGTTTGAGTCCGCGCGTTTCTCGAGTTACATTTTCATGAGACAACTTAAAACGGTGATGTTGGTCGGTCTCATCGCACATAGTACTTTCAGTGGTATGTGCAGACAGGCTGGTGTGTTTGGTTCATCGCTGATAAGGCTATAATATAATTTGAGGCTTATTGGGAGCAATTTGGATGGAAGTGTGCCTTGCTGGTTAAGAAGACAATCTTGGTGCCACGTGGCAGTGCGCCGTGGTAAGCTGTTGCAACAAAGGTGAATGTCAGCGAAGTCCCGTTTTCTGTTTTCCTGGATTATATTTATCCTTTCTTTGCATCTTGGCATAGGGCAACCTTAATCGGGGATTGATATGACAAGATCAGCGCAGGAATTGCATTATAGTGATGGAATTGGTGCGGAGCTTTCAACTATTTGTTGGTCTGTGAAAGGGGGTTTACAGTGGCATTTGAGTAATGAATGAATGGCGATCGAGAATTGCTGGAAATGAGTGATAAATTGTGCTTTGGTATTTGGAAATACATGTAAAGCTACCTCTTTTCTTAATAATTGTCGTTATGAAATGTTTGGTGAACTCTGCAACTGTTAGTGTGTTTGGCATGCTAGGCATGATAGTATTTGTGGTGTTTGTTCGTGAGTTATGCGAAACAAATTACGAACTTGAACTTCTGAAGACGAAGCCTTCATGATTTTCGAGTAAAAATTTTAGAATTATTTTAATCTGTTGTAAGTCAGAATTGTGAAATACATAAAGTGTTGAATGGTCAATTACGCTTTCTCATTGCATATTTGTTGACCCATCAGTAATTGCTATAAGTAGATATTATTTGATGTTGTTCAAATGTGAAAATTCATAGTTTTATATTTGTTCAAAATACTCTTAGTTTTGTGTATGTTACTAGTGTCTAAATTATCCTCCAATGGAAAATTTTTAGTAGTAATATTCCCATAGTAGCACATCAGTCAGAATTTGTGTGGTTACAGCATCATACACAGAGAACTTGCAGACTTACTGAAATTATACAATTTAGACTGGAATTAGAGATCACTTGCTATATGCTAAAGGTCATCAAAACTTTAAAAAATGTTTGAAAATAAAAGTTTTTATGTTGTAAATTGGCAACAAACTATTTGGTATGCTAAGAAACATAAATAATTTAACCTTAATCAAATATTTTTTTTTTAGCAAATACTACTAATATTCCTCCTGATAAAAATTATACTAAATTTATAGCTATGAGAACTCTCAATTCTTTTATCGGATTCAAATATTTGAACATGGAATTTTATCTGTGTATCGACTTTACTCGCTCTGTTGTACATAGGGAGTATTAGTGAGACACAAATTTGTCACATAAAATGATTAAAAGTGATAATGCTATAGCACTTTAACAGACAGTGTTAATTGTGCAGTAAGCATCATAACTGCACCAGGAGTTAGTTACATATTGATAAGCTTGGATTACATGGTCATACACATTTTGCCTATGAAAGCATAGTGCAGCATGGGGTGGTGTACAGTGTGCTACTACTGGAATGAGGATGGCAACTGTAAATGCATAATTTGGAGTGATGGATGACTTATTTTATGTGGCAATCCAACGGGAGGATTCGGAATGATGACGTTACATTCCAGCCTGTGTACTGTTCACTGTGAAAATCAGCAGATGTAAAGTGACTGTATGGAGCACCCCTCCATCTTGTACTGTACTAACATCCTCTACTGGCTAGTACAGTATGTACATAGGATATTTACAGTTCTGCACAAATTTCTGGATAATTTTTTTTGGATGCTGCAGTTTTCAACTGTAAGATTGTTGGACAGGAACTTGAATACCATAAAATTCTTTAAAATATTTTTATTTAATATAGGTAATGTTTTAAGTACAATATGAACAAAAATTACATCATAAAAATTACTTGATTGCTGAATCAGACAGATTCATTTAAGAAGTTGCTTATGGCTAGACATCACCACCATCATCATATAGCACATAATCCATAATTACATCCGTGTCTGTTGTAGGGATGTCTGACACTATTTGCTCTTTGAAAGCAAGAGCCAGCGTGGTAGGTCGGGTTTTCAGTTCTCGTGCACACTTTGCGAGGAACTGATCATAGTAGGCTTTTCCTCTGCCAAGTCTCTTGCCGTCTTTTGTAAAAGCCAAGCCTGGATTCAGAACAACATCCAGGGAGCCTGAAATAACAGTAATTACGTGTTAGTATTGTGCAGCTGCAATGATTACTACAATATAAAAAGAGATGATGACCAAACATTTACTGTCATTTTTTTCTCAGACTGGACCTATTTGACTATGAGACTAAGAGTTCCAGTTCACTGTTCTTTGGTTCCTAAATTATTAGTAAAAATAACTTGTTTACATAATCTTTATAAATTCTACATATTTTAAATGTTAGCAAATGTGTACAGTATTACCAAACTACCTCCTAAAGTCAGTAAATGCTGACCATGTGGCCATAATTTTTTAAGTGGGAAATGTTTGTAATGAAATCTCTTTATTTGGTTTTCTCCAGAGTTAGGTAGTGCAATGAAAACACATTGGACTCACATTCGGGGTTCCATCCCTGACTCTGGTAATTCTGATTTTGGTTTCCAGCTGTAGACGAATGCTGGGCCAGTTCCTTAACAAAAGCCACGGCCACTTCCTTTCCAAGTTCCTGTCATTGAATCAAGTTGCTTGTCACAGTCTTGAATTACCTCACAGTCTCTGCGATCTTTACACACACATGCACATGCATGTGTACAGGTATATGTGTGTTCACACGCATGCATGCACACGCCCACACTCTCTTGTCTGTGTGTGTGTCTCTATCTGTCTCTCTCTGTCTCTCCCTCGGCCTGCCTCGCTGTCTCTCTCTTCTCTCTCATACTCTGTCTTTCTCTCTCGTACACTCTCTCTCTCTCTTTTTTCTGTGTGGCTTTCAAAAATTGAAAATTTTATTTCTTGAATTTTAAATTGGGAATATTATCTTACATCCAACTTTAACCTTTAAATGATTAAAAATCATGGAAAATAATTTTACAATTGGCTTCGTTCAGTCTTGCTAAAACATTGCCTTTCATAACACAGTTTGGCATATTAATTGTAGTAATAATGGTATTATCTTCCTCCCCCCCCCCCCCCCCCGCTATTTGACTACTATTATATACAAATTGTAAAGTAGCTGGTTAGTTCTTAATTGGATTTTCTCTTACAAATATTTATGATACCTAAACACCATTTGGTAATTTGGGACCATTGAAAACTTATCTATAGAAGGAAACAATTTTTGTAGTATTAATTATTAGTAAGTTGCCAAAACAACTACTGCACTGTAGGAACACATACTACGTTATATTGTAAAATTTTTATTTAAAAATAACATAGTTGACAATGGTACATAAGCTGACCTGCATCAAATACACTGGGCCTGTGCTCATCATCTGGAGGTTGTTTGATGTTGTGTTTGTTGACTGGCAAGTTGCTGTAATCCTCTAGGGAATACAGTTGTATCATTTCCATTTCTTTAGAGCCTCTTTTGAATCTGAAATACAGCATTAAAAACAAATGTAAAATATAATCTCTAAAACACTGAAACGATTTGTCACTAGCTACAGCTTATGGGTTACAGGTCTGGTAAAACTGTTAAGCCCAAGTAATATTCAAGTAGATGTACGGACAGCTACTTTGTCCATGTAAAATGCTATTGGCTTGTGTGTGCTGTCTGGCTACACATCTTAACATGATGATGCCTAAGAGGAGTCTTCGCCGGTGTCTAATTTCCACCTTTGACGCGTGGGAACAGCGTAGCGATAACAGCCAGTGTCCACGCTTGGCGAGAAACATATTGCCTGCGGGACTTTAAGCGGTGACCAAAACATTTTATTTTTGAATAGTATGAAGTAAAGACCAATGCATGCCTCTCTTTGCACTTTACGAATTCAGGTAATATTTTCGGAGTTACAGCAGTAAAAAAAAACAGTCTTTAGCCATTTTGAGAAGCCCAAAAGTCACGTTTCTAACAAGCGTGTTGAATTTTTGAAAACATAGAAGCATAGTTTTAAGTGTGTGTTCTTTTTGAAGATAAACATGTGAATAAGTTAAGCAGTTTTGTGTAAAAAAGAATACGTGTTACACACTGCAATGCCCTCCATGTGCCAGTGGAGGACTCATCTTAAGGCTTTCAGGCACCATATTAAATTTTATTATTTTTTCCTTTTTGAAATTCTAGTAAGGAAAATGTTAAATATGCGACTATGCCACAAATTTTTTTTACCTCCAGCTGCAGTACAGACATTGCAATTCAGCTACTACTATGTGGCAAATTTTTTTTACGTTCAGAATTTGTCCAACTGATTGTGACGTGCCTATACATTACTAGCTCAATTGCCATGCTTGTACTGTAGTGCACAGTGAATAGAATTTGCGGTATAGTCACTGATTTAACATTTTCCTTCTCAGAATTTCTAAAAAAGTAAAACATAATAAAATTCAATATGGTGGTTGAAACCAGGCCTGTAACTTTGTACTGTAGATCTTGTAAATTAGTTTTGTTCATAAAAATAATTAAATGCTTTCAGTGAGCTTCAAATTTAGTTTTCATTACCAACTTTATAATTTCATTATCTTTATCTTATTATTTTTTGTAATAAAAGATGCAGTATTCTCCTAGTCATTTAATATCCAAAAATAAACCATATTTTGTGTAAAAGTTGTCTAGTTCAGACAAATTTTGGCTTGAAGAAGACAGTTTTGCTCATGGAATGAACACATTATTCCTTTCAGACCCACATTAATTTATGACTTTAAAGACATTACAATAAAGAAACATTTTTATCCATTTGTTGACACTGTGCTAGTGTAGTTATTGCACACGACAAATGAAATCAGAGGCATGAACAATTTTTAAGCAAGATGTATTTCTCAAACATACAAGTTGGAGAGACCACAAATAAGATATATGCTGGAACATTGGAAACCAAGCTTTACTGTATACAGCTGGTTCATAAGTTACTTTCTGCAACATATGATATATAGAGTTTAGTATACCATGTTTGAATGGGTTTTAAATTCCAGGAAATCATAAAACAGCAGGAAATAAGTGAATTGGCCTTTTTTCATGTTACTTTACTTCAGAGAATAGCATAACATTGTTGAATAGCGCAGGGCTGTGGAGTAGAGTGCAGAAATGTTGTTCTTCACTTAATAGTAAATTCTTATGTATTGGTAAGGGTGAAGTGAGGTAAATATGGAGCAGCAACAGAATGAGAAGTGTGGGAAATTGAATTGCAACAAGAAAACATGTGCACCAACTGCAAAGGCTGTCACATTTCTCACATGTGGAGACTGAGAGCGGCCTTGTTGGAAATTGGACCCAGATAACCACGGTAGAAGGCAAGTGGTCTTACCGGTACATTACTGTGGGCACAATAGCGCTGTAAACCGTTAACCATCAGTCAGTGTAACACACAAAATTTACCAGCACACTTTCAGAGTGAGTACCTTATAGTTACAGTATTATGCTGTGCTTTAAAGTCATTGTGAATGTTTTCAACGTGCCAGAAATCAGGGAGTCAAAGAGCATTTTGTCTAGGGGGACAAAAGGAATGAACTGCATGCTTGTACATAACAGTAAAGGTGGATGGCATGTATTAAGGAGGTAAAGGAATATGAGAGGGGGAGAGAGTGAGAAAGACAGAGAGAGATAGAGAGAGAATCAGAGAGAGAGTCAGAGGGAGAAAGGGAGAGAGAGAAAGACAGAGAGAGACAGTCGGAGAAACAGAGAGAGAGAGACAGAGAGAGAAAGAGAGAGAGGTCTTAGCAGGTAATATGAGAACATAAAGGGAGACTGCGGAGTTACATTTTATCAGCAGGTGTTGGGAAGCATGCAGCAGATTTGTGGCATCATAACTAAAATGTTTTAAGAGTCATAATCCAATGTAACACACTGATCAACTAACCTTGGAATGTAGCAGATCTTTCCTGATTCAAAAATGTTCCTCAGCAGAGCACCTGTACTGATTTCTTCATCAAAACTCAGGTACACAGAGACTGATTTTGCCTCAATGTATTTTGGGTGCTGCAAAACCTGGTAGAAACATAATTTGTAAATACTATTTTGTTTTCACACTTAATACAGTACATACATTAAAATGCAGTAACTTAACATAAATGTTAATGCATTTGGTGGACCATTTCACAAATGCTGATGTCCAGAATACTTTGTTAGTTAATTTGTATAATAATTTGTGGTACGCTAATTAAGTAATTTATCTAGATTCGTATATGCTCAGATAGAGCCGGATACAGTTCATAAAGCCACAAACAAAAAGTTATAGTGTGACTTAATTTTGTTTTAGTTGATGCTTAATAAAACTGGGGGAAGAAGGCACTAAACTAATAAAAGTGTGTTTAATTTCTCTGTGTGTAGCCATATTTCTATAAGGGTAGTGGTTTTATTTTAATTTAGTAAAACACAGTAGCTAAACAAAATTCCCTACCTCATTTACAACACTGCATGCAGTAATGCAGTTTTTAATAATTTTCACAGTAGTGTCTGTTATTTACTGGATTAAATTAGTGCATTCAGTTTCTATACAAGCATTAAGTTTGTATTACAAGAACAAGTAGGAATTTTACATTTAACACAATACCAAAATTAACAAATTTAAATTGTTCAGTTTGATGTTAAGAGGCTTCTTTATGCACCTAATGCATGAACAGTGTTGTATAGTGCCATGCCTATTCTTTCCTACGCGAAACAGCTAAACTTATTCAACAATATGTTTATCTATAAAAAGAACCACAGTTAAATCTAGGCTTCTGTAATTTTAAAAATGCAACATGGTTAAAAGAAACATGTTTTTAGGGCCCTTCAAAATGACTAAAAACTGCTTTTTTAGACAGCTGTAACTGTGAATATTCCCTAAATAAAAGTATAGGGTTGCCGCTTTAAGTCCCATAGGGAAAAGAGTAGTATGAAAACACTGCATGCTAGTTTGGCACTTACGTAACTGTGCTTAAGACCTATTTTAAGCTCTTATTCCTTTGTACAGTGCTTATGTCTATGTTGCCATTAGTTCTCACCTATGTATTGGTAGTGCTTATGCTTGTGTTGCTATTTGCCCTAACCTATGTCACCCAGTGTAACCCTGTTTATTCTCTTTCCCATATTGTCATTGCATCCTCACCTCTCCGCTGCTTATCATCTAGGTACCAACAAATAAATATGTTCCCATTACTCCCAACTCTAATTCCACTCAAATGTGTTTGTTTACGGAGATGCTAACAGCTCTCTATACTTTCACACTTCTCTGAAAACCTCTACAGGGGCCTAACTCCTTCACTTTTGGTGAGAAAAGACCCTCAGTGTCCTCCAACCCTGGAATGCCTTCCAGCCAATGCCATTCATGAGCCG
Organism: Medauroidea extradentata; assembly: GCA_003012365.1. NCBI lineage: Eukaryota > Metazoa > Arthropoda > Insecta > Phasmatodea > Phasmatidae > Medauroidea > Medauroidea extradentata. Next base: position 71,660 of record PNEQ01052271.1, read on the forward strand.
AGCATTGCGCTACACTTGGCAATTTGAGTCTTTCACCTCATATGTATTGTGCATCACTTACACATTTGACTTTAAATTATTTTAATTAGGCCCTACTACTAAATGCTATTTACAATATCCTATTTATTGCACTAACATAAAAGTCATCCCCACTCCCAGGTTACAACAGTGCTGTGAGTAGTGAGGAAGAAGGAAGCGGTTGCAGGCCCTGCTTAAGACTCGGTTTCAGTCGCCATATTTAATTTTATTATTTTTCGCTTTTCTGGAATTCTGAGGAGAAAAATTTTAGATCTGTGACTATACCGCAAATTCTATTTACCTTGAGCTACAATACGAGCATGGCAATAGAGCTAGTAACGTATAGTTAGGTCACAATTTGTCGGGTAAATTATAAATATAAAAAAATTTGCCACACACATTGCAGTGTAATTATAGGTTAACAGCTAAATTGCGAGGTCTATACTGTAGCGTAATGTAAATAGAATTTGAGGTATAATCGTATATTTAACATTTTTCTTCTTAGAATTCCAAAAAGGCAAAAATAATCAAATTCAATATAGCGACTGAAACCGAGCCTTAAGCCCACCCGCTCTCCTGGCTTCAAGATGCTTGAGTATTACTTAATATTATTAAATTGTTACTCAACTACCCAAATTTAGTCCTGTAACGTAAATAACCCAATATTTATTACTGTTTGCCAATTGCTCTTTACTTTCTCTATAAAATTATTAGCATACATGTCTGTATATAACTGATTATGTGCTACAACACTTTTTAGCACATTACATTTTACTAGTGTATTTGTTATGTTATAATTAGCCTTCTGATGACTGTCAAAAGTTCCTACACTTTATTTTCAGTTTCCCATTTACAAACAAATAAAACTATATAACTAACTACATCCTCTACAGTCTATTGACAGTAGGCAATCTGTGAATAGTTGACTTTCCTGTGTAGTGTTTATAAAATTACTGACATTTTCAAGAATGTAGTAAATATTTAGAGTACAAGCTCACTGCAACGCTTAATGGCTTGCTTTGATATCTCTCTCAAGATAAGTGAGGAACTGAAATTATGATGGAGCATTGTTATAGTACCATGTTAAATATGTATACAGAATTAGCATTATGAGAGGTAACATACCGTTAATATATTCTGCTGAATCACTTTTTTAAAGTACACTCTTATCCTTTTAGGCTAATAAGACATACAGTTAACAAAATTTTCTAAATTTGGGTTTGAGGGACAGTTCTAGAAATGTAGAGGGTAGTGTGTATGTTTCGGACTTAAAATGCTGTCCTGGGTACGAGTGAGTTTAAAATTGAAAAATCATACTTTATGTTATAATATGAAATGAAATTAAGAACTGAAGCTACACTAGTAGGTTGTGAGCATTTCTGGGCTTTTTAAAAATGGAAAAAACTGTATTTTATATCTGAAGTAGCCTAACTATTTTGTAGCAGTGACCAGTTGGAGGATGGCAGTTTGTGTAAGGGGAAGCTGGTATTTACAGTTATAAACGTTCATATAAATATTAAAAGGGGGAATTTGTGATCACATATTTTCTTACTGAAGAACTGAAATCAGGATGACGAGACTGGATATTGAATTCATTCTGTTTTGAATGTGCAACGAGTGTTTTGCTACCTTGCTACTTCATTTGGAGAGGGGGAGAGAGCCTACCAATTTTTGGCTGATTTTAATATGTGGGCCAGTGTTATGTTCAGTTTGTACGCACTAAATTGTAGTTGTTATTTTGTCTACAAGTACAGTTTCTTTCATTTATGTAGTAATTTTTAGTTGAATAATGTTTTCAAATTAGTTTTTACAATTTAATAATACAAATTATTTTAATTTTGTAAAAACTAAAATTTTTTCTTGATAACTGAATCAAGAAAACATGCAAAAGAAAAAAAATTTTGATACTATACTCTTGGTAGAATGAAGACTTCAGAGTGCATGGTATGTAATTCAGCGCTAAAAGCATCAGTTCAGAATTGTAGGTTTCTCGAAGCCAATTTGCAAAAAATTTTCTCGAGTAACATATATGTGAAGAACAATCTCTTATGCCAAAATTTCGTACATTTAACTGCGGCACAAGAGACCACGCTTAACAAATGCATCATTCTGGGTAAAAGTTTGCGAATAAAGTTTGCAAATATATTTATCAAGGATTTTTGTTTTGTAGTTTTTCTATGTTGACTTTCAAAATGTGTAGATCTCAATTGAAGAATTCAGCACTTGTTTATCTACCACGCCTTCTTAAGTATTAATGCTGGGATGCCTCAGTTAATATAGCTTCACCACTGACTAAATGTTCACGTTATAATGTACTAATATTTATCAGTAGCCTACCTACATAACTGTGTAAGATACTGTAACGTGATTACGTACTACGTAGAAGAACATTTTAGACTGATCACTGTGAAGTGAGAATATTTTGGTGACCTGTAATTTTTTTTTACTTCCATCAATCTTTTCTAATTGTGAATACTGCCACTTGACTAAGAAACATAGGAGCCTAAGTTGGCGCAGTGGATAGAGCACTCGCTTCCCACAAAGGTGATACTATTTCAATTCCCAGTGAGGTTGGTCCCCGGATTTTTGCATGTGGGAATTGTGCCGAACAATGCCATTGACAGGTTTTCTCAGGGCTCTGCCATTTCCCCTGCCCCTTCATTCCGGTGTTGCTCCATACTCACATTGTGTCAACCCTCATTATCATTAAACCCTTAGATATTAAGTGCTAGCCAAAAGCTCTGTCACTTATTTACTAAGAAACATAGCCCTAGTGTACACATTCCATCTGTTCCAAATAAAATAGATTCAGTGCTGTGTAATGCTTATAGGGAGAGCCTTAGAAGTAAAAAATACGTTGTTAATTTATGCTTTGTTGGAGATATTTGGGCATCTTAAGAGTGTGTGGTGGATAAATAAACGCTGAAAACAACAATTCATTTCTACACTTTTTTCGAAGCCAATATAGATCAAATACTCAATGACAATCATAGATAATGGTATTTACCAACACGCATGATCTCTTGCGCCGCAGTTAAATGCACGAGGTTCCGGCGTCAGAGATTATGCCTCAGAAGTTCGTAACATTGGAAACAATTTTGTTTGAAACGTTGGCTAATATTGTCTAGGATTGCCATTGTTTAATTTTCGCAAATTGGCTTCAAGAAACCTACAGTTATAGATTAATGCTTTTAGCGTTGGATTCTATACCACGCCCTCTTAATCAAAGAAATGACACACACAACAGGAACATATAAATTATATGTACTACAACCCCTTGTCCCTAGCTCAAGTAGTACTACGAATAGAGAGAACGGAAACAGTATGGGGTAAAGAAACTGTATTAAATTATCTGACTGAAAAAAAAAAAGAAAATAAAACCTGAAAACAAATTTTTTTTTGTAGATTGCGCTTACATGTCAGTAATTTTGTTGGTTTTCTCTTCAGTTCGATGCTTCCAAAACAATTGTGAAGTTTAGTAGTGTTTCTTTTCACCTCACTGTTTTTATTCACCCTATTCTGGAAGGAAACTTTACATAAGTCCAGCTAGCAGTACTACCACTGGCTGATGAAAGTTGAATTTAGGGTTTCACAGCCAGAGGTGGTAGAATATTTTCTTGCAAGGATTGGACAATTTTATTAGTAGCTTTGAATCATGACTTATTTTACAATACGCATCATAGTGTAGAGGACAATCCAGTATTTAGGCATACGTATTGCTGTTATTTGATCATATTATGAAGAAAATAGCTATAGTGCCCAGAAAGGATTTAGATGGTTTAAAGTTTTATGTAACTAAGCCTCATCCATAAACAAAAAATATTTTAAAATATTTTATTTGAGTTTTTATGTAGTACGTTATCAAATTGAAATGACAATACATATTCTTTATAATTTAAATACAGTAGGGCCTCACTGTTAGGAACGTTCATTGTTTTTTTTTGTAAAGGGTCGTAACAACGGGATCAGCGAGAGAAATGCTGTGGTAGCAGCTTCTGGAAAATTTTCAAAACTGATTTTGACCCCCCTCCCCCCCCCCACCTTTTGAGTCCTGAACATAAAAAAAATGTATCCTCGACAATTGAGTACAAGTAAAATTCATTAACACCTTTCTCATTAATTTTAGTGATTAACACCTTAGGCTCTAGGCTCTTATTGAATGTAGAGGTCACACTTATGGTGCGAATAAATGCCTATTCTGTCCCTTCCCTCTATTATAGGGTAGGACCAGTGTCCCCCTGTCCACCCTTCTCTGTCACCACTGGTGAACACTCATGACAGTAAATGAATATCAGAATTTTTTACATTTCATCATGGGGCTCCAAATAAAGTCAGCAATTTGTTAATTATATGTCGTTAACATTTTGTCACTTGTACCGTGACTGAATGCAACATCAGTGATGCTGTACGAGTGTCAATTAGAATACAGTAGACTCCCGATTATCCGTGCGTGGATCATCCTAAAAATTTTTTTGGGAAAAAAAAAGGTTATTTATAAATACACGCTGTGGTTACTCGCATAATGTTAACCAACCATCGTAATTATTTTATTACATTTGTTTTTAGATTATTAGCGTATACGCCCTAATCATTAATGCAAATAATTGAGAATCTACTGTATTAAATTTCTGCTTTTATTGCAGGAATGAATTAGACATTTTTTGTTTCTACTGAGATCTATGAAAGGGTAAAAGCGGATTATACGCGATTTTGCATTATCCGAGGCATCGGCCCCCTTCATTAGACCGGATAATCGGGAGTTGACTGTAGTTAGACTGCAGTTTGTTGCTACTCTGTGACAAGAATAGTGCAGTAAAAGGTGTTCGTAAACAGATTCCAGGACAGAGTGCACCTATATGCATCCCTCTTCCCTTCCCCCATTTTCCTTTCTCAGGACAGACTGGATGTTATCCAGGGGCGTCATTTAGGGGGAGGCGCCCCCCCCCCCCCTTGATTTAGAATTTTATATGTATAAAAAATATTTTTTATACTTTGTAATTTAAATAATGCTAACTTAAGCACATAGAACTGAAGTTTTATTATTAAAGTTTCTAATTTATACATGCTTAATTGATAAAAAAGATGCAACTAGGTCACTGTCGCCGAAAAAAATCTTGCTCCCCCCCCCACCCCAAGAAAAACCTGAAATGATGCCACTGATGTTATCCAGACTCTACTGACCCCACTGCAGATAAATTCGGAATATTGCAACATTTGGACCCCCCGCTTTAATTGGAGCGGATGGATGAACCAATGGGTCTGAAATACTTAGAGCTCCGGCACTGAAAATTCTGTCACTGCAACACTGGAGCTTATTCAGTTACACATATTTATGCATATTGCGGGCCTAAAATATTTATAGGCCTACAACAATTAAAGATTTATAATTATAGTTATTTGTATTTTAATTTTATAATTCGATAACTTTAATTATATGTACCTACCTATTTTTATTTTGTTTCTCTAGTTTTTTATTTATGAACTACAGTTATTTTATATAGGGCTATATTTCAATAAGTACACTTAAAATACACACACAGTTAAGTGACATTTAGTTTTCAAACGTGAATGTGGTACCTCCGCCGACTCATTTTAGTTACGAAAACAAACAGCGCTACTGTCGCGTAGCTCTCCGTTTCCGGCCACTAGATGCCACTGCTGTGACCAATACTGGGGACGTAAAAACGCGCGAAATTCTACGCTGCATCCTACAAGTGGTTTTCAATGTCACGGGTTATGTAGTAAGCAGAAAACAGCAGATGAGCAGATATTACAACTCGAGTTTGCCGTGAACGAATTTTGGCAGTCAGTGACTAACACAAAGATTTTCAATAACCACGTTACTGTGTGACAGTGCAGTCAAAACTTGGCTTGTGGGTGCAGTAGGATTTCTTGTCTCAGATAAATAAATAAAATTCAACTCGACAATGCAACACACCTAAAATACCCGAAGCCGCTTAGCCCTCAGCTGATCAGATACGCCGGAGTCAGGAGTTCCGTTGTTACACGTGGCCAACAGGTTTTCAAGCCCTTTATACCATGCGCGTGAAGCATACAGCTTCGAAATCATTCTTACCTTTTCTGTAACAATTTTAGACTGCCTCTGAATCTCCTCTGGTTTTAGTTCGTTGAGAACCGAATTCATAAACTTCCTGAGCTCCGCTTTTCGTTCCTTCACAGTCATCTTGATGTGCGCGAAAACGGACTGCACGACTCGCCAGCTAGCCACAGTTATGTTCGTCTTATGTTTATTCGTTTGTTACGTAAAGTTTGACCCTGTTAACACGTTGAGCAACTGTTGTTGGCATGCATGTCATTGTCAACAAGTTCCCAAGAAGTGTGGCCTGTTTGGCTGTTTGTCTCTCTCTTTCTTTCTCTCTCTCTATCTAACTTTCTGTCTCGGTCTTCCTCTTTCAGTGACGTTGCGATAACCCTAGCACTTGACCTTGAAAACAACCGCGAGAACCAGCTCTCGCGTAGTCGCGTATACGCACTTCCACTTTTCTTGCGTCTATTCACACAACGCACAGTGCACAAAATAAAACTCTATTAAGGGCGTTGGCCCCGTGAAAATGTATTATTTTATATTTGTTCTAAACACTGTTCAACTTTTATAGGCGCGATACCATGTAATTTCCCCAAATGAAAAGAAAAAAATAGGTCCCGTAGTTTTTGCATAATCCCGCATCAAAGTCACAAAATTGATGTTATGGTGTAGCAAAAAAAAGTTATTATCTTCCTGAAACAAGATACCTAATTCGTATTAATACCAAATTCTATGATTTATTTCAGACACCTTTGCGATTAGAAAAAGATACATGTTTGTATTTTAAGAACACCGATAAAAATTAGTAAGTTTTTGCATGTACTAACTTTTTTCAAACACGTCGTAAAACACATTGGTGCACTGACTTTCAGTTCCTCTGATTTTTATTTCACAAGTTAATAATTTTTTTTTTAATTTTTGCTACACCGCAATGGCAATTTGTAACTTTGATGAGTGATTATGCAAAGCTATAGGGCCGAACTTTTTTTATGTGAGGAAATGACATGTTCTCTTTATGTGTACAAGTTGAACAGTGATCGGCGCCGATACGAAAAAAAAAAAAAAAAAAAAAAAAAAAATACGGGTCCAACACCCTTAAATGAGATAAACACTTGATTATCATAAGTGTATCAATCTTCAATTAAAGCGTTTGTTTTAAGTAGCAGAACAGTGAAGAAACTAATTCCCTGACTTTTGCTACAAACTGAAAAGATTATTGAGGCAACTAGTTTTGTGAAGTAAAATAAAATAAAATACAGCAGTGTTTGCAGCGAACGTGCTTTGTGATATTTATCTCAGTAGAACGGTTAAATTCAAACATATTTAAAGAACACTGAAATGTGGTAACTAACTAAATAAGAATGCGATCATTTAAACCGCCCTTCCCAACCTTTTCCGCCTTTGTTCGCCTCAAATGTGTTGCCTGTTGATATTAAAATTACCAGATATCTAAGTTAGATTAAATATTCGCCAAATTACACTCTACGCATAATATAAAAACGAGGGCGTCGTCACTCGTCGTATTAAGAACAAAATTAGTGACTGTTGCAAGAATGACCTTGGGAGGACCATTAGTCCATTACTACAAGTCTTCGTTAAGAAAGTAAGCAATTAAATGTATACAGGATGTGCCAGGACGGAGTGAGGTAATTTCGCGTGGTGATCGCTTATGAAAAGATAAGTCGGAAATGTGTTTTCAGTTTAACCGTAAAGTGAAATACAGATATGATACCCTGAAAATCAACCATAACATGTAACTTCTTTAAATACGTAATAAAATGCCACTTAATATTAATTAGGGCTATGTAAAGGTAAGATGTCGAGCAAACGAATTGAATACTCAAAATCTGAACTACTCATGATAATTCGATGGGATTTTTTTGTCAGGTAGACATGTTATACGTCATTCGGGACAAAGTGAGAACTAAAAAATTAACGTTTGAAAACTACCGCTAGCCGTTACTGCATATAATTATACTTTATGTATAGTTGCCCTACTGCTTGTATGGTTGGCAGCGAAAGTACGCACTATGGTTCCGTGTATTTTCCTATGTGAATACACGAAACCATTCTGAAACAAAAGCAATCGAAATCGACGTTATTGAATTTGATGTAAATAATAAACTTTTTAAATCAAACTCTGTAGATTCCTACTGACTTCACAATTTATCACTTTAGACGCGCAGACATCAAATGATGTGTCCAGAGATGTTTAGACATTTCCCGCCGTTGGCCGTTACGCGAGGAAAGATACGAATTGTATGAACATGGAACTTTAGCAGGGCTTTTTTGAGTGCTCACTTTATTCCGAACCGCCTTTATTAGTGGGCGTCTATTTATACAGCACTAGGCGGTAGTATACTGTGCTTTCGAATAAAAATATCAATGTTGGTTTTTTGGAAAAATAAGGACTTGAAACAACAAAATCCATTAAAATGGAAAACTTAAATTGTTTAATTATTAATATTACAATAACCAGATCTATAGTCTACAACAGAGTTTCAAAACTACGTGCGTTTTAATTTTTAAATAACTTAATTTTACTTTCCGAAAACCCCTCGCACAGAAGTTTACGGATGTTAAAATTATTATCACATCGAAACGCGAGTAATTTTTGAAATTCGGGTACTATAGAGGCCTGGATATTTTCATATTAAAAACGGTTTATATTTAAGTTTTTATATTTTTATGGATTTTGTAATTTTAAGCCATAATTTTTCTAAAAAACCGTTTTTAATTTTTTACTTGATGACAAAACTTAGTACGGCCTAGTGCTTTATAAACAATTGTTCAATAATACTATATCTACTCGATAAAAATGTCCCATTTATTTGGTTTCTTACGTAACCTCGAACAATACACGGCCTTGGTACTGGTGCATGGGGGTTGGAATTGGCCAGGATCTGTTTAAGGAATAATTCGCCTAGAATGACTTCGGAAAACGAATACTAGGATACCCGGAGCCGGGGATCGAACCCGGATCCTCCCGAATGCGAGGCGAGTGTTTTACCACTGCTCCACCGCGCTCGGTTGACGTCAAGCTAGCCATAGCTCATCGAAATAATTGTATCTAGGTAACTGCTCACGCCCTACAAATTAGTGCTCAGTTTGTGTTGTATATAGTACGAATTACAAAATGTTTTCTCAGCAAACAAAAAAAGTAATAGCTCGTTAATGGGGTTGTTCTTGCGTCGTTGCGTTTTTTTTAATATAAATTCGAACTAAGTATTTAGGCACCTTCGTACTGGATTCCGTCAATACGGATAGCATTACGAGATGTTTCAGCACAGCTCTCTTTACGGACAGTTTTTCTGTGCGTGGTTTTAAGAATGGGACGCTATCTTCAATTCAGTTGTCTATTGCTTGTGACGACAGTGATCCTAAGAAGGAAGTGTGCCTCGTCGACAGGACCACCTTATGAGAAGGTGAAGCTCGGGGCAACGTAAATCTGAGATCAGTGGCGTGGGAGCCGCGGGGGCAGCAGTGGCGATTGCTCCCACACTCATTTGTGTGTGTGTGTGGAAGGGGGGGGGGAACAAAGTGTGTGTTTGCCTCCCCTCCCCCACATTTGTGGGGTATGCCTAAATGTAATACATTTGTAACTCAATTAAATGTTTTTTCCATTGTGGTTATGGGTGCTTTATTATACTCAATATTTCTTTTCGGAAACATTAACATCTACATTCAGGAGTTGGCTGGAATAAAGGCATTAGTAAGAAATTTCATTATGAGATAATGGCAGCTATATGTTTAGGAGAAATTCATTCTTGTTTTATCTTACCGTCTAACTCATATGATTTCTCTTACTACCAATAATTAGTAGCTACTTACATTACATGAGTTTATAATATTTACAATACACAGAGTCAAAGATAAAACAACAATTATTTATAGCATAGTGGTACTGGTCCATGTCAAGACAAAAATTCGTAAGTTGGTGAAGAATTGAGATATCGGTATAACATTTTGTGTGTATCTCATATGGACATTAAGGGACAAGAAAAATTGTTTGATGGAATGAAGACCTTATCTCACTGAAGCATTTATTCCAGCCAACTCCTCAGTTGCACCATTTGTGCCTTAAAATTCAAACTTTTCCGGAGGAGAACATATACGAGTCTTTGCCGCCCCCACCACCCAACACAAAATTTCGCTCTAGTGCGCTTGTCTGAGGCCCACTTTTTTAGATACAGTGATAATGTGGGCTTGTAGGCCCTCATAATTTCTGACATGTTGGCTGTTTGTCATAGCTCTGACCTCGATAATCCTGGATGTCAGTGACCTTGTCTTCTACAGTGTTGCTTACAACTTCAATATGTATAATTCAGTTGTAAAACAGTTTATTGTGGCACTAGATGTGTTGAGCATGCACTTTCTATTCAAAACTGTATTTCGCAGCAAGCAGCAAAGTTTAACGGAAACTTAGAATAACAGTTTCATTACGAATGGTTTATACTGTTAATACAAAAGGCGTGGTCTTCTAGAATCTAGCCCGGGGCAAATGCCCCCTCGCCACTTCCCTCCTAGACGAGGCCCTGCTCGTCGAAATAAGATTGGAGACACAGTTCACCGTCATTTTTGTTCGTAAGCTTGAGTTTGATATATTCTACAATTCATTATGCGCAGTTTTTTGTATTTTTTGGTAGGCTGTCACTAATTATCAGTAATAGAGACCCATAAATTACGCAGGTTCAGCGGCCTGCCAGCTGGACTCCACAATCCCTGTACAGTACGTTCTGTGCTCATCTACTTGTTCATTGGCTGCTGCTCCAGTGAGCATTCACGTGCAGGTTTGATATTGGTTCAGTTCTCAAGGATAAACAAAGACCCAGTCGCGAAAGTAACTCACACGAACATGACTTCAAAATCTAACTATTCCTCAAATTAAACCGCGAAATTTCCGGGTCTCTAATAAATATGTTATCAATAGTGCAAGGAAATTTTCGCGATAGTAAAAATTTTACCCAAGTTTATTTCAGTGAAATACGTGGCATGTCTGCAGTTGTTCTTCATAATCAGTGATTGGATGTTTGATCTCTCGCGTTATGTGCGGTTCTACTCGCAGTGTTGCAGTAACCTTATTGTGATTGGCCAGTTCAAATGAGAGACGTCTCTTCACAAAAACACGCAGCCAAACAACACAGAACAGAGCTGCAGATGGGCACGTAAGGTACCTACTGAAACAAACTGGGGCTGAATTATTTTCTTGATAAGTTCGTGGTCCCAGTTATCAGGCTTGCCGATTTTTAAAATCAAATTTGTTGATTCCATTTTGTACGATTAAGGCCATGCTTTTTAGTTACTACTGTTTCTGCGATAGTTATTATTTTAAATTTAAACGAGAGCAGATACCGAAAATCTGTTTGGCAGTTTTGTTTAAAATGGGTTTTACCGAGGCAGGTAATTTTTTCAAAGCAAGAATTGTATGGTTTCGACTAAAAAGTCAACCATAATTTCCGTAATTACATAATTAGCTAAAAACCATATGCTGCCTTGAAAAAATTGGCCAACATGGAGAAGATGATTTTAAACAAAACTGCCAGACAACATTTTAATAACTGCTCTAGTTTAGGTGTAAAAAATTGATATCGCTAAAATCAGAAAACTTATTTATACAACTAACCGAAGTGTCAAAAACTGTATACCAACAAATTATTTTGTTCCGAAAGTAGAAATAATCTGGCCAGCGAAATACTAAGTGTCATGAGTATGGTGTGGAGTGAGTGAAGGTTAGCGGTGGAATGCAAGGACGGGGGAAATGGGAGTGCCCCAAGAAAGCCTGCTGACCAATGGAACGCCTGCGATGTTTCCTACATGATAGGGCGTGACTACATCGGAACACCATGGTAAAGAACTAGTGGTCTGACCAGTATGCCACAGTGGCCACCATATTTTGAGGTTCTGAAAAATGCGGCTGTTTCAATCCTTGCAGCTTTCAGTTTTTTAAAACTCATATTTTGTTTATCTGTTAATACGTTTCATTGACGAAAACATCCAGTGCAGTTACGGCGCCTGAAATGCTGCATGGCACGGTGGCTTTGATAACTCTGGTGGTCGCAGTAGGAGTCGATAACCAGAGTGATAACATGTGACTGCACTTGAGCAATCGGCGAAGTAACCACAACCAACCTAGCGAATAATTGCCGGTTGTTGTAGGTGCTGATGGTTAGTGTTGCCAACAGATGAGGTTTAGAGTACTGAATGGACGTTGACACAGATACCTGTTATTGTTGGTACTTGTTTTAGTGATGTTGGTTGATACCTAATGTGTGTGTGTGTAAGGTTTATAGCCATTTACAACCACTGTATTCCTGCCAATCAATTAGAAACCAGGACGTGCTTAACGAGAGAGAGAATCTGAATATACTATGTGTGTGAGTGTGTCTATATATGCATACACACACACCAACACACACACACACCAACACACACACACACCAACACACACACACACAAAGTATGTCCAGAAACAAACGCATAAGCACGCCACGCGAATCCTGGGCTAAATTGGAGACGAAAATGTTAGTGACAAAATGTACGAAGACATTTTAATACACAATGTGGCAACGTAGCATTGTATTTAGTCCCCTCTTTCGCGCTACACAGATATATATCTTAACTAATAGTAATAGTACTGCCTGCTACTGTCCTGACCTGCATATTAGGAGTGCACGTTAAAATCCCGAGTAGTCTAGTCCAAACACGATTGTACGTTTTCTTGACGTAACATACATAAACTAATACATGGACGTGGAGCGCAAGAGGGGACGTTCTCCGTGCTGTGTTATCACACTGTGCATGTAAAACGTCTTCGTACAACATTTTGTTATTAACGTTTTCGTCCCCAATTCCGCACAGGATTCGCGTGGTGTGCTAATTACGCGTTTGTTTCTGGACATCCTGTGTAGACCTACATAGATGTAGCCTATATATGAGGGGGCTGAAATGAAAGCGAAGTAAGTCACTAATTTGAAATAATTCAGGTTATTGCGTATTGGCTTCAATTTTCATGTCCCACGTTTAAAAATAAAGTGAGTTAAGTCAGGGCTGCCTTCTTTAATAAGTTGACGTGTTGTATGGTTAGAAAATTATTTTAGTTTTTTATGAGTTCCTACGCGAAACACTTTATTCTGCAAAATTAAACAATCATGACTTACTTCACAATTATTATAACCTCCTCATATGTATACACATGCAGGATGTCCGCGCTTAACGTTTAATACTCTCCGAAGCAACGCAGAGGACCTTCAGACAAGTAATATGATATAGGACACTTGGGAGTACTCGGACGGGAAATGCGTTAAAATTGGTAACGAAGATGTAATATGACGTCAGACCTGCGTCGCGCCGTAGTCGTCATTTAGTAGCTCCAAATATGGCGCAGGTACAATCTCAACGGTTCGCCTCATCTGCATGCTGTCAGCATGGCTCAGTGCATGTTTTGAAGTCAACTTCTGGGGTTCGAGTCTTGGTCCCTTCAAAAGTTTCATTTGTTGTGACGGAATGTGATTTTATTCATGGTATGTTTGTTTTCCTTTGTAGTTATTTACAAAACCCTGCATTGTGGTCTCATTGTTTTAGTTGCGCAAAGAAACGAAGTTGTTGCATTTGCATTACAAATCAAGATAATGTTTTTGTTCCTCTTTAATTAATTGTACAGAAACGTTAAAGGCTATAGTAAGAAACAAGAATATGAAGTGTAAGCGTCGGCAACGTTTGTAAATCAATGATTAACCTGAAAACTCACAATAACACTTTCAAAGTCAAGATTAGGCCGCGTCTGAACAACTCCGTTTAAACGACCCTAACAAGTAATAAGAATTTTCTAACAGCAATTCTATCTGTAGCAAGAGTAACGAAAAATAAAGATTTACGTTGTCTAAAATTCTATCAATGAGTATTCTACTTCGTAGTTAGGTTAAAGTTCCAAAAATTTGCCCAGAAGAAAAATTATGACCCAAAATACAAAAGCTCAATATGTTGACTATACTCACTCTTAATACACATGTCTCATGGACACGTTTCATACTGCTTTGCGCCTTTTTACTACAATTCATTATATAGAATAAACTGGACTAATACGAAAATCGGAAAAAAATAAATAACTTACAACAGTTTTTAAAATATTCATTTCTTAATTTATTCTTGTGATAATTGAGTTTTACATCATATCTAATATTAGAAGTTAGCTAGTATACAATATCAGTTCAAATATCAGACAGTCTATAATTTAAATACACCCACACAGGAAACATGATAATTCGACCATTTTAATTTATGTTTTGACAAGCAAGTGCTATCGGCTTTGAAATGAAAATTAGACTGGAACGTATTTGAACTGTTTAAGAGTTTTTAATTGAACTAAATATGAAAAATTTAAATAGAAAATGTAAAAATAAAAATTGCAATCCAAATGTTGTTGTAGTGTTGTAAAGTTTAAAAAATCATAGTTTTGTATTTGAAATTTAAACTATTTTTCGATATTTTTAAAAATATATTTTACTTACAACTTTGTTAACAACCGTCAACCGTATTAGTATAATTTGTATTTTTTTTTTTTTTTTGTATTTTTGCAATGAATGATTCATAATCACAACTACACTAATATATTAATGTCACAGCTATAGAAAATATTATTTACCTTTTTGATAAACGTGGTTATGTATATATAATTTATTACTTAGGGTGAGTTGGGGGCAGACTTCAAGGTTGGGTTACATCAGCTCTTAAATGAGAAATTACACATGCTCTGAAATTTTTGTTACTTTTACAATACACACAGTTTTTTCGTTGTGACACTGATATACATGTGTCTGATGTCAGAGATTTTGTATCGGTGGTTATACGTGAAAATATTTATTTTTTTCTGAAGAGGCGAGGCGCTGTGAAAATTGAGTTGAATGAAGTATAATTCGAAAATAATGCTGAAGGTAGGAGAGTAGTGTTGGAGACAAACAGCTGATGTGTGTGACACAGACGTAGTTGTCGGCACATGCACGGCTATAGACGCAATGAGAAGGTAGATAATACACATATGTAAAGTGTTAGGAGTGTCTTGAAGTAACGGCGCGTTGTCCCCGCAGTTTGCTTGGTGAGGGCTGACGTATGGTTAGGGTCCAGGGAAGGGCTGCTTCATGTGCTGCCGGACGACTAGGGCTTCTTGCTGCTGGTGGAGTGACATCGGGAACACACGACGGGGGCCGGAGACTCTCTCACCATCCATCTTACCGACTCGAGTCCTTCATGTCCTGCCAACACAACACACCGCGTTACAATCAACGCTGTTATATATAGTGCATTGAATTGGCACATCCTACTATAACACCACTAATATGGTTGTGAAACTGAAATTATTGTCCTATGCACGACCATGGAAGAACAGGTCTGGACAATGGCGTTGAAAATTGACTCTCACATGACTGATTGGCGTCGCAGGTCAACTGGTGTTGTTCTAACATTGCGTAAATGGAACTATATTAGCAAGTTTGTGTCGCAGCCACTGGGAGCACTAGCTACGCTGCTATGTTGCGTTGTTAAAACAACACTACGTTACTAGAGGCGTTCTCAGTCACAAAGGAGTCAACTCTGTAACTTCGGTAGACAGACTAGTGTTCAGACCTGTAATTCTTAAACCTGGTACACACTATCCATAATTCAGCACGGAATTCCGTACCTAATTCAGTACAAGTAGCACTGCGACAGTGTGTACTGCAATTACGCTAGTGTCAAGACAGAATTCCGACCTAATTTCACAGATAGAGCACGTCCTATTTTTCATCGTAGTGAACGTTCACGCGCATGCGCAATGCACACTTACAGTCACAGCGCGTGCTAAGTACACAAGCAGGGTTGCCAATGTGATTTGAATTGAAATAAAATTCTTGTTTCCTACTAAACACACGACTGCCGGAGTTATCATAAACATAAATACACAAAACAGTTTAACTTATTTGGTACGTTACATGTGTGTCTTGTTCGTGAAATAATTTTTGGGAGTTTTACAATTATACTTTATGGATTATAGCAACCGACATCACACATATATTATCTTATTTATGCACCGAAAGTTGTTAGTAAACCGTGATAGTGTGTACACAACACAAAACTTTTGCCACATAATTCTGATATAAAATCGCTATCGATGTTTATGAACAGATATAAGTAAGGGATTGAGTAGAGAATCACTGATAGTGTGTACCGAACATAAGACCGTACTTGTATCAGTATACTTATATTACCTAAAATAAAATATTTTACGTTTTTAAAAAGGACTAACGTATAAAACAATATATCATATGAAAATACTTGTAAGAATTAAAACGAAAACGTGGGGCGCAAGAAATAGATAGTTTGTGTATGAATATTTTACCTAAGTCACTAATCATTTTATTGCACTGCAGATGATATGAACTGTTGATCAACATTATTCTCAACGACAGCTACTCTCTGTTATCCTTGCTATTGTCTATTGCGTGAGCCCCAACCAAATATTTCTGTATTTTAAAAAAGTCAGAAATTTTAAATTTTCTTTAAATACAAAAATATTTCTTTAAAGACTTATAATGTACTTCAAGCCCCAGCCCATGTCATGCCGTTTCAATGTAAATTATTTCGATTCAATATGTTTATTAGTTTTAGTGGTGACCAGAAGTAAAAGCATGCACATTTTTACTTTGAAATGCCACTATTTGAAAACTGGCTGAGTTATATTTTTTTGTAAGAGGAAAATGTCCTCCCAAGTAACGTCTACAAAACGAACACTATTTCATTCAAATATAAATTTATGATTTTTGTTCGCTTGAACGCCCATAAACAGAGAGGTGCAGGGATGGAATACAGGGGTCGATAAACGAAGAAATATCCCCGAAAAAATAAAGCCGGACAACAGTAACGTCCCGTACTGCGAAAATAGGCAACGACTTCTTCGTGAATCTAACACGGGTTTGTGTGGTGGTGTCAAGAAAGGTGTAACACACTCCGAATCAGAGTCAGGCTATATATCGAAATACATTTTCGACATATGTTGTTGCCGGGAATGGCTTTACAGAGTTGTTTTGGTAAAACTAAGAAATATCTTATGTACGTTGTTGACTGCAGGGGGTGACAGCTACAGAGCTTAACCTGCTCATGGCCAACTTAGTACCTCCCTACTAACATACAGTTCTGCAACCTTCCGCGTCGTGCGAACAAAAATACTCAGTCCATTTCAAGCGACAGCTCCCACCACAGCGATCCGGGTTCGACTTCCTGCGGGGTAGGCCGCGGGAAACGTGTCGGACGCTGCGTTGGTCGGCGGGTTTTCTCGGGGTACACCAGTTTCCCCCGCACTTGCATTCCGTCGCTGCTCCATTGTAGGTTCTCATCATAGCAGGTAATCTCTCAGGGAACAGCAGACGCCCACGGGCTCTGTATAGTATTGATTTATGGACGCATTGTCATAATACTTAGCTAACTCTATGTAATGTTTATCGTTGGTTCTTTGTTTCATTGTTTTAAGAAATGTTTTAGGTGTATAAGTTACCAATAAAATCACTTCAAGATAAAGCTACGAACAAGCTCCCAGGTTGAAAGTCTGCATCTCGAGGTGTGACACCCTGCCCTCGAGTTCATAACATACTCGATATTTAATGTTTAAGGAAGCAACTTGCTTTACTTCAGTAGTGTGAGCGTTTTTAAGAACGTTCACTTGGCTAACATGAATATTTCATATTTGTACGAAATAGCGTTAGACGTTACTTGTGACTACATTTCCCACTTTCAAAAATTGTATACCTCTCAGTCTTCCCGTAGAGGCACGTCAATATAAAAATTTACAAGTTACTGGAGCAAAGAAATAATAAAAACTAACTTACTTATGAGAATGAAATAATTTACACTGAAATGAGACATTATGGACCATATTATGCTACACAATTTAAAAATACGCAATTAAATTCCATTGTATTTTTGGAAAAATTCTGAAAATAATTCGAGTTTTCTTAATTTACGGCATTTTTTTAAAATGCAAAATAACTTTGTTGAGAGTTTTTAAATATATTAGCATGTAGCCCATAATATTTCATTTCAGTGCAAATTATTTCATTCCAGTTAGTCAGTTGGTTTTGTTATTTATATGTTACCGTAGAAAATTTTGACATTGACATGCCCTTGGAAATAGGACTACTGTGGGAGTTAAAAAATGTCACAACTGGAAGATGTTGTCAAACTAACGTCTACAAAACTAACTCTATGTCTTGCAAATATATAATTATGCTTTTTTTTTTAAATTGAACACCCTCAAGGCAATAATTCGCTAAAGGAGATAAAGAAAAGTACAGTCCCGTAATTATTAGTGAGATTTAGATGCAAAAATAAGTCGTGAAATGTAGGCTTAAATGTATTAGCGTTTCTTGATTCGCGCGTTCAGCATCTTACATAGTCATGAAAAATTCGTGCAGTTTAATACCGATGTTACTTATTGAGTTCCTACAAGAAGCTACTTTTTTTTTTTCGTTCCTACTAACATACCAAAGTTTTTTTTATCGGAACTGGAAACAACATAATGGTAACCGGTAAAAAATATATGCATTTGCATGCCCCCATGAATGACTATGTAATTATTATGACTGAACACCAAAGTGATTATTTGCCCCATTAACCATTATTACTGTTTTAAGTCATTAAAGCTATAGTAATACTCTGTAAAGTCCCTATCTCTCTTCTATTAATAATACAAGCTTCTATACCGCTGCAAAACAATTTAGTCGCCTCTTGAGAACAATATGTGATTGCAGTATGAAGTTCTTATGCTGAGTGTTCTTGTGGGAGAGCTTACCTCCTGCTGGAACTCTGCAGACCTCTTCCTTCGGTAGCTGGCCAGTCTCAGGGGGATGGGCAGGCCAACACCTTCTGCCACCTGGTTCCCCACCATCTCCTACACAACACACACACATATGCATTGCTGCAGCTTATACTTCCCGTGTGCTTACATCAATAAGTCTTCCGCACTTTCAAGCCAAGTACGTTCAGTTAACTAAGGGAACACGCGTCTTTACAAACTTGTGCGGAGGCCCCAACTAACGTATTTGTATTGGGAGAACTGCTTGTGAATTAGATTCACTTTATTCATCTTGTTTTCTTTGCATATTCAACCTGTTTAGGATCACTTTTTTGTAACATAAACATGCATTTTAAATTGGTCACAAAAGTGTGTTACATATTTTGCTAGATGATGCCTTCTAAAACATGATGTAAAGTTACATAATTAAAGTTCTTGGCTGTTTCAAATCTTAAGTGATAAATTCGGGATTGAGAATTTACATTCAAGAATAAAATTTGTTAACATAATCGAAAGTAAAAAGAAATTAATAATGAATTTTCGTGTACGGTTTAACAATAACAAGATCTGCAATCTGTAAAAGATGGGTTCGAATATCTTTCACTTTCAGGCGGTAATGGGGTCGGGAAAGCATTTTTTTTGGCATGTAATTTTTTACCATTCCCCTTTTTTTGCTATTAAATATCTCAGTTTGCAACAGTAGGCCCGAATGAACAAAAAAGTCGCCTTGTCGCAATATAGCGAACCGTCGTCGAGAAAATGGCCGCAGAAAATGTGTAGCCTTACAGGTAGGCAACACGCGATATACAAGAGGTACGATAAACCTCATTATTAAATTAAGGTAAAATGTATTCGAAACTAAATTTTCACATTTGCAGATATTGTTATTATTAAAACGCACCAGGAATGTCACTATTTATTTTCCTGGCTTTTAACTATTTGGTTTTCAATGTAAATTTCCAATCGCGAATTTCTCCCTTAAGATTTGCACCAACCAAAAACTTGCATTACATAACTTTACCGCGTTTTATTAAAATGAATCATATCACAAACTTTGTAAGACACTTTCATGAACTTACTGTATATATTTTCTGCTGTTTGTTAATTTTAGCTTGAAATATATAATGCTAAAGAAATGACATAGATCGGATGTCTGTATAGTGGCACGTAAATTTATAAGTTTACTAAAGCTGGGTTGTGATTATTTAACATAATATATCGTTTGTGAGCAAGCATTCCTCAAGATAGAGGCGCAAAATGCTAGCATCACGTTAATATGTAGTGGCAGCGACCACAAGCTTACCTAGGTTTTGTTGTGAGCACATACTTATTTGTCTGGATAAATACAAACAAACAATGGTGTAGTCTCCAGAATATATTTTCTTCCCTGCTGTTAAATGAGAGCAAATAATTCAGCCCACCAAATGACTAATTTCTTGTCCAATTGTCAACCTATTTAACACCAGGACATAAAAATAAGTTTCGAGACGGGTGACAACAACATTTCCAATCCGGAACACTATTGTCAGATATACCACCTTATTCTGCCACCATGCACAATAATTTCTACATCTTGGTTCACAAATAATAATTATGATTAGAGCCTATATATCCGATGGTGGGGACTGTCTACCCGATAGGTCTACATTGGCTTAAAAAATTACCGGATTCATTTTTTATATAGTGTTTAATGTTTATTCACAAAAATATTTAAAGGTGTTTAAATTTAGTTGCAT
The DNA here is from genome assembly GCA_003012365.1 of Medauroidea extradentata. NCBI lineage: Eukaryota > Metazoa > Arthropoda > Insecta > Phasmatodea > Phasmatidae > Medauroidea > Medauroidea extradentata. Next base: position 92,277 of record PNEQ01052271.1, read on the forward strand.
TACAATTCAATACACAACTTTTCTATGCGCCACGTGAATTTGACAGCTATTTATTTACGTAAAACTGCCTTGGAAGATGCCAAATGCGCAGCTGGCAAGCCAACTTCACCGAAAGTGATAATAAACGTTAAATCAAACCGTAGGGGGGAGGGAACTTATACAACGATTCCTTAAACTGTAGGAAATAATGTATCCAATTTATTATTACCGACCCATAAATTCGTCGGGGGACCGCTAAGTAAACTAGATGGGTAGTTAGGAATTGAAACCGAATAGAACAAAACAGCAGGACCAAATACACAAAATGACGTATAAATCCAAAGACGGATTTTTAATGTAGCCTAATTTAATTTTTGTGCTAATGTTTTGGCATTGTCACACATATCCTGCATTACTTTTTTTCAGTTTCAAATTTCCTAATTTAAACTGTCTATTTTGATTACTTAGTTGTCCCCCGACGCATTTAAGGGCCAATAATAATTTGAAAAAAAAATGTTATTATTGTTTACCTTCTAAGAGATAGTTTCATGAGACGGTTTTTTAATGTTAGTATTATTTGTAGTTATTGACTTGGATACTTCTACAATTAATGTAAATATATTGTCATATAAAATCAAATTATTTTTTTTACAGTTTAAAAATGACTGAAGTATATGTTTTCATATAAAACCTACCAATATTTTAGTAAACAGTGATCAATATGAAAGCACTTAATAATACGCCAATAAATATTTATTTACAACTAAAATTATTATGAACAGCAAAATATGAATTATTTTTATGGCCGACAATATTTACAATATATAATATTAATCTTCTGAAACTAGTTAGTGTGTTTATTTATATATTTCTTTAATATTTGTTACTGTTACAACGCGTGCTTAGTACTTGGTTGTAAAGAACGACTATACTGAATTACTAGAGGTATGAAAAATTCGCATTTTTATTTGATGACGAACTAGAATCCATTTTGATATATGCACACTCGAACACCAATTGTGATTTCATTGCTCACCAGTCTTCCTGTTACGTATTTGACTGATTCACATGCGATTGGTCACTCTACCAGAGAACTATATATTACTGGCTCAAAGTGTTCGTCACTACGATCTACGACACCGTAAGGTCAGTAGAAGACGTAGAGCTAACGAACAGCAGATAGGAGTCTAGTTTGTTGTATGAAAATTACGCGAAATTTACATGTGTCTATGTATTACAGACATTTTGGTCAGCGCTAAACATCGAGGTCTTCAGCGCTGGTGAGGTGAGTATGGATCGGTGTCGGAATGAAAAGGCGATTGAAATGGAAGATACCCGAGAAAACCCACCGACCAACGGCATCGTCCGGCACAATTCCCACATGCGAAAATCCGGGGATCGACCTCGCGGAGACGTGAGAAAATCCACAATAAATAAGTCTATACTATTCTCACACCACCTGGAAAAGAACTCATAACTTTTAAGCGACGGAACAGATTTCCACCAAATGCAGCTAATAATGAAACTAGCTTTCAATTAAGAAAAAAAGAAGAGGCATTGAAATCGATATATCCGTTTGCGAGCTACAATGCCGCAGACAGGCAGACATAGCCGTTTAACTTACATCACCTCTCCTTTTTTAGTCGGGGGTAAATGAAAGAGCGCTTGTTTTTGTACTGATGCTGGACTAGTACGTAATTTATAAGGAAACATAATTTGTTAGTATGAAAGTACTTGTTGCGGCATCTGGTTTTAAAAAGATACTATAAATCAATTAGCAAGGCATTAGACAAATAATATATACCTTTGCTCTTTACGGTTTTCCTACGCCTACATGTGAGGTCACAAAAAAAAACGGGTTTGTGGTGGCCACGAAATATTTCGTCATTATGAACATCACCAAATTTTTTTTTGTTGTGGCTTTTTCGTGGTAGTTACAATTTTTTTTGTAGTCACGGCAAAACTTTATTGAGGGCAGATATATTTTTTTCTCCAGTGTAGAGACCTGAAAAGTTATTTTCATTTGAGCACAAAATATACTCAAACAACGCAGTTCGTGTCCCTTTTGCAATTGGCGCTAGATTAATTTGACACACCTCTTGGAAGGAGCTGAGTCCATAATAATGAAGCAACTAAATGCAGGCGCGGTCATGTGATATCACTGTGACAGTGAGCGACCAATGAGCAGCTGCTGTCTACTTGAGTGTCCTGATGTTCTTGAACACTATTAGACAACTCAGTGAATCTATGCATTTTTCCTGTCTTTACTTATGAGCTTTTTTTTCTAGACGGCAGACGATACGTAACATTTCAATCGTAAGCATTGCTTTAAAATATTTGTTACAATAAACTCACCTGTATAATGTACTGAATAATTGTAAAAACTATTAGTCGAAGAGAGATTTCGGCCTGCATTTAACATCTAGGTCTGTAGCGCATCTGAGGAGTGAGACTATGTGAATACGAAGCAACGTCGGAATGACGGGGCAAGGGAATCGGGAGATATCCGAGAAAAAACCCCAACCAGTGGCATTGTCCAGCACGATTCCCACATTTGAAAATCCGCGGACGGACCCCACCGGGAATCGAGCCCGGATCGCTTTGGTGGGAGGCAAACGCTCTAGCCACTGCGGCCAACCCCCCCTTTTTTTTAATCTGCTGAAGGGCAAACAAATAATATGCTACATACTACAGTCATACCAATTCTAATGAATTGTTTCAAACTTATAAAAACACTAATTTTTAAATAGTTCAATTTCTGAGACCGAGTACCAATGCAGGTTGTGTATATTACATTAACTATATCTTTCACGAGCAGAGTTTATAGAAAAACGAAGTGTAAATGTATTTCCGTGTCATATTTAGAACTAATTTCCTCGATAGCTCCCCAGTCTATTGGTTAGTCAATGTTGAAGACATGCGCAGGAGACAAAAATCAGAGTACATCATCGCTAACCAATGGGCATTGATAAACAGGCCTACTATCGTGATCAGGGTTTTTATATATTTTTTTTTTTACTTTCCACGCAGAGAGTTCCCATATCTACGACAGTTTTCTCTAAAGTTATTGTGCAAGTTTTCTTTGCTTTGTTAACAATTCTCCAAGGGAATTGTGTAGTCAAATTTTTTTATGAAACGTGTTAATTCGTTTCAAATATAACACTACATTTTCCACTCGCAACTGCTGATGTTACACACATTCATCAAGCATTATTCCGAGTGGTAGAATGTAGAGTAGAAATGTTAATAAGAAGTATGTTCTGTAATGTTTTGAATATGCTGACCATCCCGTCGGAGGAGAGGGTAACGAGAGCGAAAGCTAGAGAACATATAGGAAATAGCGGTTTTAGGCTGCGGTTGTGCAGTGGCCTCGGACGACAGGACTTCCTGTTTCCGGTGGGTCCCAAGCCACTTGATTCTGCACAGAGTAAAACGTCAACCATACACAGAGTAGCTAAAATGTCGTTTACAACGTCTAGAAGATGAGATGAGAGGTCAAGATAAAACTCATTTGAGCAAATGTCATATCTGGACTGTTGTGACGCTATGGGCGCAGAAAACTTTCTGCTGCAGCTGGTTTTGACAGCACCAGTCACTTGCTCAAGTGAATCGTCTCTGCGTTGAAATGAGTGACGAGCAATTTCAGCAACGTATTTAAGTGAATCCTGTATCCTGTTCTTTCGTGTAAATGGTACTTATTACATTCAGTGGTGACTCATTCCATCGGAATACAGGTCGAAGAAGAGGAATCATCATACACACAAACGTTTGTATAGTATTGCGTCCTATATAACACTGTAAACAACGTTTTATCCAACGTCTCTACGTTAGAATATGGCAAAACAATAAGTATATACTTGAACCTACAATATTTATAAATAATGTCTTAAACGTGCCCAAAGATAATTTGTTTATGTAAAAATAACACGAAACATATTTTTCTTGTAAAATAAATTTGACAACCATGTATTTGACTGATTCAACTTTAAGGTGGCCACCTGCCCAGGCTGCTGAGCGATGTACAGAGCTTCGGCCAATAGTAAATTATGCGAAAACAGCTCAACGAGCGTGTGTGACTTATACTTATCAACTGAATTCAAAGAACGTTTCAGGTTCTCCACTTATCATTAAAGGTTTTCTCTCTCGCCTGAAAAGGGTTAAATGAGTGTAGTTTGTAAATCTTTTTAGCGTTGCAAATCATGACACAGAATAAAAACAATTCTATAGACGTAGTAAATACACTTTTATCTTCAATATTACACCGTAAAAGGATAGGGTCAGCGCAGCACTGAATGGTTCACAGTGTCGATCTGTCGACGAGAAGATGCACGCCATATCAGTGACTTGTGCCTTGAGGCTAGGGTGAGGCGATACGTTCTTTCGGCTTAGTGCAGCACTTCTAGACTTCGGTTGGACAAAATTCGTCCATCCAGGTGACCGCCTTTAGCTGTGTTAAGGCTACTTTTACTACAGGTTGGAAATAAAATATCGTGTTTTTTATGGGAGGATTTGGCACAGGGAACATTTCTGCCGCTAGTTTCGCTGCTATCACTAAGGGACCAGAAAACTACGAAACCGTAGTAAAATTACATTTAAATAGGCTTGGAAATTACAGAAGTCATTAAATTTAATTTTAAAGGGAAAATAAACCAATTTGGTGTTTTAAATTATGAAGCTAATGTAATTAAAAATTCAGGAAAGCTCCGTGATTGGTTAGTTTACAGCCTTACCGATACCAGCTCTCAAGTGGCAGAATTATTCCCTGTGCCAAACTATAAGCAACGATCTTTCAAACCTATAGTAGAATTAACCTTAGCTGTGTTGTGCACTTTTATAGCTGGATACAAATACGTTATAAAAGATCTAGACCGTTACGCTGCTATTTTGTTACTTTACCAAATAGAACGCTGACATATTGCAGGCAGGCGAAGAAGGCGAATTGTGTACTTAAGAAGGGGTGGGGGTAACGATTTTTTTTTCAACAAAAAAAAACTTTGGTACAGAACATCGCATGTTACGAGCTGCAATATGGGGCCGTTCAATTTGGTAACACATAGAGATAGATCTTCAGTATTGGTCTTGCACCGCTTGGCTCGATAACCAAGGTGAAAAAAAATAAAAGCTATGATGCTTTTTTGAAGACACACTCTAATAATACTTACTTTGCCACAGCAATAATTTGTTTAAATATGAACCACTGCAAAGTAATTATGCTGCAAAGAAAACTTTTGTTTAAAGTAATACAGAAATCGTAACAAACAATATGTTACTATTAAGATAGTTTATTTTAAATCTTTACGATGAATATAGCTGCGGTATTTTTAATCCAAGCTTTACGTTGAAAAAAGTATTATCTTTGCTACAAAGAAAGTTGCTTCATTTTCAAATAAAACTTTGTAAAGAAAAAATGTGACAAAACATACATTTGACACATTTCCTTTTCAGTAAGGCAAGACTTCTTTACAGCAAGCTAAATATCTTCGCAGCAAAGATACTTTGCAGTGCTTCATATCCAAACAAAATTTCGTTGTTGCAAAGAAAGTGTTTTTAGAGTGCACATATGAAGCACACATAAAATGTACCAACTGGAACTGACTCTTGAAAACGTCCACTTGGCCATCTCCACTCTCTCAGAATACAAATAATAAACGGAAACGGAAAATGGAAAGTTGATGCCGGGTGTGTAGTCTACAGATTCAAAGACGCCATTTGTAAGCCGACGCCGTGCAGACAGGTGGAATAGTGTTCGAATAAACGTGTTTTTTTCCTGACGCCCAGGAAAGCGTACAAGAAGTACAGCGGCCAGGGAACCAAGAAGATCACACGACAGAGGAAACATACGACCTGTCGTTGCTGGTCGGTCTGGAGAATACCCGAGGTGAGGTGTGATGTGGGAAGGAGCGTCTTACATAATGAATACTGTATGGACGGGAGAACCGACCTGCAGAGTATCGTCTCTCTCACATCAAGGCAGTGTATGCGCCACGCTACCAACGACATACGAAGACGTGGGGTACATGCAGGTACACGACTTGAATATTTAATTCCTGAGGCTGAGCTACAAGCCAGTCGTAGACACAGAAGACCTAAACATTTTGCCAGAATTTTTTATTTTTTATTTTTTTACAATAAAATATCACTGGTCTTGTTTCGAGATTTTTTCTTTGGTACTTTTGAAATCAACAATTGCAAAATTTTCGGCTCAAAACTGGTGTTTACCTGATAGAAATTTGAAATGTATGTAATACGGTGTTAAGCAAATATTTTTCTGATTAGTTCTCTTTTGTTTTAATTTTTGGTAATGTAATTGTTTGTTGCTGTTTACTAAATAAGAACTTAAATTCAAAATTTTAAATCGTTAGAAAGAACAATCTATAGTATCATGTTATATCATGATACATAAATAACGTAATTCGTAATAAAATGTGTTGCACTGAGATAGTTCAAGAAGTCATACGATATAAAATGTTGAGAAACACTTAAATATTAACCACCACTTAATCGTGCTGCAGTGTACCTGTACTAGCTGAAATACCAATGGCGTGATGTAGTGTGTGGAATGAAATGATTATTAGTGTGTATGTATGTGGAACAAAAATTAATATTTATTTAAAAATCTGGGTATAATGTATATTTGGTTGTTCAGGATAAACTGAGCACTGCTAACACATCTCCGTGAGGCATTATGCCTCCATCTTTACTATTTTTAAGTTCCATGTAACATAAATCTACTGTAAACATTTCAAAATTCTCAAAACTTTACTTCTGTAGCCCCAATAAATAAGTTTTAAAATAATTATAGGTGTTAGAAGTGCTCACTTTAAAGTGAACAGCATATACATCAGCATTGTCCGTTGTGAAGGTTAAGTACAAGTTATGGTAGTACACTTAAGCTGGGTGTACCCCGACCACGGTCGTAGAAGAACAGGTGTGGACACTCGCCTGGAAACTTGACCCCCTTGTTGTTTGGCTGTAGTTCACCAAGTTACCGAGAAAATTGTGTTTTATTGGCGCTGATGTTAGGGCGGTCGGACTAAACTCCGCCCACTTCCTTTCCGCTAAGATAAACAATTTATCAAAACATATTTTTTATCAATTTATGAAATACTTTCTTCGCTCACAAATTTAAGAAAAGGCTCCAGCAATCTTTATTTACTTTATAAATTTAACAATGGAAAAAAGTGGACGGAGTTTGAGTCCGACCGCCCGGAAAACAGCCCCAAAAAGTACGACATTCTCGGTAACTTGACGAAGTGCAGCCAAACAACAAGGGGGTCAAGCAAAATACATTGTTAGATAGGCGAGTGTCCGGACCTGTTCTTCTACGACCGTGACCCCGACGTAGAACCACATGACAAATATTCCGTTTACCAATACTACACAAGAGGACCATTTATTCCGTTCGGAATTATTTTGAAAATTACACTATAGGCCGTTAACCTTGACAGACAAAAATGAGCAGTCATGCTCGCTGACAGTTCAACAATGGAAACAACAAACATCTACGACTTTGGACATAAAGTATCAATAATAGACTGTTAAATAATTCAAACTTAATTTTTTTGAATTAACAAGCAGCAGCAGAAAATAATATTACAAACAGTAAATGTAGATCATACTGTAAGGAGTGTAAAATATTTCAAATATTTTCCCGTAAAAATTCCAAGCAATAAATAATTATTTATTTAAATAGCTGCTGAACTACTCCATATCCTTAAGCATAACTTAATTTGTGTAGTTAATTGGGCCAAAGTTAGTTTCAGTTCTCAAAAAGAGTAAAACTGTTATTCAATTAAAATACTATTTTCCGTTATTCTGACTGGTTAAAGATCGTTAATTCAAATCTCATGGGGTTTAAATAAAATATTACTTGCTCAAAAATTGTTTCTGTTCCTTCAAAATTAAGTTTCTTGCACTTAATATTACTCGTTTACTTTGTATCGTTTACATTATAGTAATATATGTTTATGCCTCGACTATGCTTCAGAATGTTACGGTAGTAGATCAAAGATCTACAACAATCAGGGCCACTGGGTCGGAAAAGTTTTTTTCAGTCTAAAATATTAAATTCACAACAAAAATATGTTTACTCTAACAAGTGTATTGAGAACCTTCAAGAAAATAAGACGTCAGTAGGATTCAGACTAATAGCAAACATGCAACTTTTAACATAGGACGCAATATTTTACGCAATGGCGGATGCTTTTACAAAGCCAATCCTGAGTTTTGCTCACTACAGAATATAAATAAAATGTCTGGACTGCCAATGTGCTTCTAAAAGAAAAAAAAAACGGTTCAGTGTTCTACAACTTATCAGCATCGTAAATATTGTAAGCCCTTGTCTCTAAACCTTAGAATGACGCTTTTAAATAGCGATGACAATTACTATAAAATAGTTACACAATTAGGCTACAATAAATCTTCGTGGTTGAAGCTGGTCTTACTTCTCGAACCCGCTGCTCGCGGCTAGTTCAAAAACCTTCGCAACTGTTACAAAAACTTTTTAGCCTGGGTCGGAGAGTGTCGGAATTAAAATGTGGCAAAAAAATATGATATAATTACGGCGGAATTTAGAAAAATACTAAAATGGTTAAATCAAGCAAATAAAACACTCAAAAATAAAAATGGATATGAACCTAACCTACGCAGGAAAAAAAACTCCCTCTAACCTACTCTACAAGGGCGTTGATTTACTAACCATATTATGAAAGTTACGCAAATTAACATACAATAAAGTCTCTGTATCACGTACTAAAAATTACAAAAAAGAAGGAAAGAAATGTCTGGAAAAATAAAAATTACTAACTAATAAAAATCTGAAGTAGTACTTCTGCTAGTGAAATGCTACAGTGCTGTTCAAATTAACCATGTGATTAGAAAACCAAGACTTAAAGTAGACATTGTGAAACCGACCCTAAATAGTGGATTAAAATGTTCACAAGTTTAAAAGAATTTGATACAATCATTTTTCTTTTCTTTTTTCTTGCAAGCTTTCCTTTATGTTAGCAAAAAATTTTGGAAGGAGATCTGTGTCACAATACTTTTTTTAAGAGCAGCGGTGTTTGAACTAAATACCAATAGAATGTAGACTTGTCATTTACTTACGTAATAGTTTAGTGAAGTATCTGCGGATCTATATTTCTGAACATTTTCTCCCGGTGGCAACACTGAAGCTTGGATATTTGTTTTCAGTCTCACGGAAATGTAAAATTTAACGCGTGGCGCAGGGATATAAATGGGCACAAAGAGGAAATTATGCACGGCTCTTTAAATTGCGAACCTCCCGTATAAGAGGGCATTTACATTTGCTCTGAATCTATATTCTCACACTTCCCGCTCAAGCAAAGGGTTGAAAAAGTTACTGTGTGTGTTGAGTGAGTTTAAAAACGAAGACGAACTTCCGTCGTTGTGAAGTTTACAGAGCCATTTATTTATTCTGTTCGAGTTGGTGGGTAGAGAGAAAAATTTTATCAGTCAAACTATTGCATGTTAAGTGAATCCCTTTACTGATTATTTGAAGGTATTTGTAAACTTGAACGCATTATAATTACATGCAATTAATTTATGAAAAAAATAACATTCAATTTTGTGAAAGAATATATATATATATATATATATATATATATATATATATATATATATATACATACATACATACACACACCAATACAGACAGGATGTTTCGGGAGTAGACGTCAATAAAGAGGTGGGTGATAGAGGGGCCAAAGACCTACCAAATAAACCAAACTTGTGTAGTCCGATTCACTACCGTCTAAAAGTTACGAATTTTTAAAGAAAATTTGTCTGTACTCTACCTTAAACTAAACATTTACTGATGGTGGAAAAAGTAATGATCCACGTGGAACGAAATTTGTGTACACCGAAGGTGATTAGTGTTGTTATTAATGCTAAATACGCGCATTGTATTTTTAAACATTGCCGTGTCATGTATGTAAACGGTTAGTGTTTTTTTATTCCTAAAATATATTAAATTTTATTTGGTTTGTAATACAGAAAATGACAATTATATTGAGAGACTTATTATTTTATGGTTTTGTGGTAATACAACCGGGCTTTACATTTTTGTTTCAAGCTGGTAGCTACAATTAAATGTCTTCTACTATTTAAATAACATCTCATACGAGTGTCTATATTACCAACTGTAAAATCTGTATCTTGTGCTCTTCTAGTCAGCAACTTGGGAAAAGTGAATATACTTATTGGCTATACATTGGTTGAGGATTTATTTGACGTTAGTAATTTTTTTTTTTTTGTTTCGTGATATTCATCGGTTTTTGGACTGATCCTCTGGCATAGATTGTTTGGACGGACATTTTCTGGCCAACATTTCAAGATAAACCACTCAGTAATGCATGCATGCAAATAATCACTGTTTTCAACACACGAAAAAAAATTGTATATTATATTCTCTGATTTATATCAAGTCCACGCTAGTTTTTAAAATGAGTAAACTGCACGCACGTTTGCCGATTCGCTTATAAGTGTCAGGTTAAAAATGTTACAACTTAATTCACGCTAAAGCGATAGAATAGTTGTTCGAAGTATTCGAATTTCAAATACATTTGCATTCACATTGTTAAGAAATACAGATGTATTACTGACAACCATATTACCTGATACTGCACTCTTATGAAAAATATAACTTATTTCAAACTATGTAATTTTGAACGAACAACAATGTGAACTGATGAACTGGTATCACTGAAATCTTACTGATTATTACAGTAACTCAGTAATTGACAATTATTAGCACCGATTTCAGTTTACTTCAATTCTTGAAGCAATGGTTCAGTTGATTTCTCTGATGCGCTCCGCGCCGGTAGCAACATAGGAAAATTATTTAAAACTGATTTACTGTTTGTGTTATTGCCAGCCTTCTTACCATACATTTTGTGGTTTAGGTGCAATAATAGTTGTATGTATTTCATGTCAATCACAATTAATGCACATTTAGATATATAATATTAAGACAATAAGCAAACAGCGAAATCATACATACAAGTCACTAAAATTATAAAACATTAACAGAAGCATAAAATTCAGTAATTGAATAGTAATTATTATTTTAAAATATATTAAAATAATTACAAATGATTGGTCATTTGATGAACAAATTTCTTCAACTATGCTAGAAGATGGTTAAAAATACTAACTAAAGAATATAAAGCACTTTTTTTTTTAATTTGTGTCAGGTGAAATTATTGTGAACCACATTATCATTTAGAAACATATGTTTTTTGTTAGTTGGAAAGGAAAAACGATGTAATATATATTACATTTTTTTGTCACTTGATTAATGATTTGCGTGTATAGTACTTTTCTGACGAATTACTCATTCTTCTGATAGCATTTTCGCACCTAAAAACAGCATTAATCTGACTTGAACTACCCCTAATACACGATGCCATGAAATAAAACACTATGAAATATAGCGTTTATAATAAACTCGATTTAGTATATCAGTGTCCACGACTTTGTGTAAACCATGCTGAACTCAGTAATTTTTGCGTCTGTGAAAATACCATTAAATTTAGTATTAAACCAGTAATTCATCATTCTCAATATTGACTTTGATATCAGGCGTAGGTACTCTTTTTTACTAGGAACTTCACAAAATTTGGTTTATTAAAATTAAGTACTAACTTTTTACTTCGATATCATTAAGATAAATTTGATTAACACGAAATTAGTTAAATTAGAAAGTTTAGTTCTTTCCGTTAGTAATTTAAGTACTGGTATCGCGTGCAAAGATGACAGAAGTTACATTTTTGGTTAAAAAATAGAAGCGACCACTTACTTAAATCATATACAGCAGGAGACCTAGAATCGATTATCGAGGAACTCCATAAGACTATGTCACTTTATATGTTGTGACGTTATTAGTTATTTAAACTGTTTGAGTTATTTGAGACAGACTCCCTCTCCCTTTCCCCTGTGTACCACTGAGCTGTTTTAAGAGCACGCAAAAGAACCGTAGATAAAACTAAAACATTAAAATGTTAATTCTTCATGTCTTTTTAATTAATAACTGTGCAATTTATTTATTAGAATTCCGTGGTTATCACAGTCAAAAGCCTTACTCAGGTCACAACAATCTACTAACACAAGGAATTTTTAATTCCAGAAATTTGTCTTTTCAGTCATTAATTTTAAAAAATCTAGTTATGTTTAATTTAACCTTTCCAGTACCAAATTGCAATCCTGATAAAATAGGAATTTTATTTACATGGGTAATGCCTACTGCATATAACTTGTACCAATTTTTTTTCAATCTGTTAGCAGCACGGCCGTAGAGGAACATGTCTGGACACTCGCCTGGATATTTGACCCCCTTGTTGTTTGACTGTAGTTCACCAAGCTACCGAGAATATTGTGTTTTATTGACGCTGATGTTAGGGCGGTCGGACTAAACTCCGCCCACTTCCTTTCCGCTAAGATAAACAATTTATCAAAACGTATTTTTATCAATTTATGAAATACTTTCTTCTCTCACAAATTTAAGAAAAGGCTCCAGCAATCTTTGTTTACTTTATAAATTTAACAATGGAAAAAAGTGGACGGAGTTTGAGTCCGACCGCCCGGAAAACAGCCCCAAAAAGTACGACATTCTCGGTAACTTGACGAACTACAGCCAAACAACAAAGGGGTCAAGCAAAATACATTGTTAGATAGGCGAGTGTCCAGACCTGTTCTTCTACGACCGTGATGGCGACTCATGAAAAATAACGTCCTGCGCATGCACAGTTCGATAATGTTCGAAAATGATGGGCTTCTCACGATTACCATTGAAATGTACAGCAGATGCCACTCCATAGACTAATACCTCCATGGTATAGGTCACGGTCGTAGAAGAACAGGTCTGGACACTCGCCTATCTAACAATGTATTTTGCTTGACTCCCTTGTTGTTTGGCTGTAGTTTGTCAAGTTACCGAGAATGTCGTACTTTTAGCCGCTATTTTCCGGGCGGTCGGATTCAAACTCCGTCCACTTTTTTTCCATTGTTAAATTTATAAAGTAAATAAAGATTGCTGGAGCCTTTTCTTAAATTTGTGAGCGAAGGAAGTATTTCATAAAATTGATAAAAAATACGTTTTGATATATTGTTTATCTTAGCGGAAAGGAAGTGGGCGGAGTTTAGTCCGACCGCCGTAACATCTGCGCCAATAAAACACAATATTCTCGGTAACTTGGTGAACTACAGCCAAACAGCAAGGGGGTCGTATATCCAGGCGAGTGTCCAGACCTGTTCTTCTACGGCCGTGGTATAGGTCTAATTATCTGTTTTAAGATATATGTTTTAAGTATTTTTGATCGTATGAAATTGTTAATTATTATGTTTGTAAAAAATTTAAGGTGTTATTATTTGTTGAATATTGGTTTCTGAAACAATGTAATTTAGAGTTGAAAGTATGTAACTTAACTGCCTAAGGGAAATTATGTTTATTTGGCTAGGAGGTTGATTTTCCTTGCTCTGTCATTGTTTGGTGAATGTTTTTCTCTAATAATGAAATGGAAAAGATGAAGACATTTTTCCAATTGCTGGTCATCAGATAAGTGATCGTATTTTTTATGCAAGCTTTGAAATCTTCATGTAGCCTATTTATTATTATTATTAATTAATAATGAACATTTACTATTGGTCATTGGAATATAGTTTCTATACCCAGAGGTCCAGCAGATAGAGTTTGCGTGTACTGTGCTAACCGGGCTAGGAAACACATGTTACACACATACGTTACAAGGGAAACTCCAATACTGGGGATATGTTACAATAGTGTTACATAACATACTCTTCGGTTTACTTAGAATGTGTGGATATTATTTTAAATATTAGTATTTATTCAATCATAATTGCACGATTTTTTTCTAAATTAGTGTTTTCATACAGTTTAGTACTTCAGTAAGCGTTGTAAGGTCATATTGAATCTCATTGTTAAGATACCAGCGCAGAATGATTGAACACTTTCTCCACCTCTCTTAAAAATTGACACCTTAACCCTGGTCACCAGCAAAACTCCATTCACGGCGGCTTTGGAAAAACAATTACGTTGTGTAACGCAGAAAATAATTTCCAACAAATTTAATATTAACATGCAGGGAAGCCGCAAAGTCTCATTACCCCTTTGCAAACGTTAACGTAACTATTTTGCTACGCGTTTCAGATTGTATCAATTGAACTACAATAAATACGTCTAGTTACAGTACTGAAGAACGTATCATTGCAAGTTGTTGGGTGCATGAGAGAAATCAGACAAGGAAGACAAACTCAGAACTTCGTGCTAACTTTTGGGCGCGTTTGAACCAAATCATCCTCTGTGTGAAGGATAAGGAAAGTAAACGATCCAAGTCAGCTCGTCAAGAATACCGTGGAGAAATCGCAAAACCATGGATATACCACTGACAAACTGAAAGATACTGTGAGGCAAGCTTTCACTCAAGTTACCCCAGCAATGCTCCAAAAATGTCTCATAGAACCAGGCGGCGTACTATCCTTTGCATGATAATAACAGTACACGGACCCGACTGGATCCCATTAAGAGGGTAACATCTTTGCAGTACAAAACAACAGCAATCACTCTACCCACCACTACCAATTCGTGCAACTCTAAGCTGCGTGACCAATCAGGAGACATTTCGTCTGTCATTGGTTGTTCACGGACCCTGCGTGTCTGTGCCTGAAGACGGGAACAGATTTCAGTTCCCGAAACGTGGTATGGTTTATCAGTTCGTGCCTGGAAAACTAATGCGTTTTATTTAGTCTCATCGTTGTGTCGTTTTTTTTTTTTGCTCGTGCCTGGAAAACTACCGTGTCGTATTTTTATGGTTTTTATCTGCTTGTTCTTTTGACAAAGCAGGCCTCAAACCTACGTTGTCTGCGTGGGGGAGTCTAGTTTTTCTTTCTTATTTTTTTATATTATTTTGGCGGACTTTGTTTTATTTGACCGGAATCCATTAATTGAATTTTATGTTGTGTAAGTATCTTGTTGACTAAAGCTTATCATGCTTATTTATGTCTTTATATTCTCTTCAATCTTCTTTGACAGACATCTGCATCGCAATGTAGTATGTCCAAAACACTACATTTAGTTAAAAATTTATGCTGGTTATTATAGAGGGCAACGGAACTTTGTGGCCTCCGTGTAGAAATATGTACATGTTCTGGCTTATAATGTAATCGCTATTACAAATGCATAGTTCATTAGAGATACTGAAGACACAAAACTTTTTCTCGAGTCACGCAGATATATACATCTATGAATAAACGTACGCGTGGATGAGCTTGATGCGAGAATGTTCGCGTGGCCTCATTTAATTCAAACATAACATCGCATATATTAATGCTCCCGCAATGTATTCAAATGCTTGCGTATCCGAACGTGTTCAGCGTAATAACGACGTAAATTGCAGTTTTGGTCTATCTATGTCAGACTTTCTTTTAACCCTTTAATTTTGAAAGGTAAATAATTGTTATAACAATGAAACAACTTATCCGTGATTTTACACAACACACCTTTCAAATTAATTCACGAATTGTGGTTATATTACCGATTTGTGATTGTTGTAAAAGGAAGTATTGCGTAGGGCACAATGTAACACGTAGTGTAGATGTAGACTAATATTAAAAACAATGTTAATATTTAATAAGCTTATTAATTTACACTGTAAATATTTAATTATTGTACTAATACGTGTGACGAATATGAAGAAAAATTGCCCACGGTATCCGAGACAAGTAAGTTTCTATAAAACCGGAAATTTCGCGAAAATATTTTTTCATCACTTTGTTTCAGTGCCTTACATGCGCACCTGCAGCTCTGATATGTGGCCAGTGATTGGCTGCCGTAACACCCAGCGTGTGGAGGTTAAACCCGCAAATCACAGACGTGATGTGACGCAGTTATCCGTGTACTGATTAGCACAGTCTAACGAATAACGACTCTGCACAAAAATACTCTGTCAATAGACATAAAGTTGAGCTGCAGGTGTGCACGTAAGACACTGAAACAAAGTGGGGCAAAAACCTTATCATATCACCAAAAATTCCCGTCCCTATCCATTGTTTTTATACCTCTCTCACACACAAACACAGCCTAGGAAGCCGCTGGATTTCATTGGTTCGTTGCACCCAGGATTATACACTTTTTCTCTCATGCTGTAGTAACACCTATGGTTATTAGAGATGATGGTTTATCGCGGGAAAACTTGACTGTTTCTGGGTTTCAACGCACGTTCAGCCTACCAGAAGATTACTGTCTATCGCTTGTACATGGAGCTGTTACCATATTTGACTGAGCCAATAAGAATCACGGTATTGTAATATTTGATGACTGCTATTGGTCGACAGACAGCTACGTTGTGTCAGACGTACATCACCCAACCATACATGTCACAAGAAACTGCAGTGTTTTCAAGGGTATGTTGGCACAAAACATTTTCGCGATATACCATCACCTTTACCTATGGTGAACCGCGAGATTAACTCTAGTATGAGATGTGGCCAGTACTGCCAATTTTGTTATTTACAATTCAATAAGGTGGTTCTGAATCACATATTCGCTGATAAAAATAAAACTTTTATCTGTGTTTTTAGTTGAAACGGAGGTTTACGTTGCCGGTGGGTTTTTTTCGGGGAGCTCCCGTTTCTCCCGCCTTTCTCATTCATGCGCTGCTCCACACTCATCTCACCCTCACCTCATCAACTCTTCGGACCGGAGGGCGGCTGGCCTGTCTCGCTATCGAGCAGCCGGCCCAACCTTCACCTCGGCCTTCTCTCATACACAATGTGACCCAGTAAACTTGAACTGTAGCAGTTAAAATGTGGTCTTGATATTGTATTACATATGAAACAAGTAATGAGAAAACATATATGATAATGATAGCTAACGTTCAAAAGATTCATTGTTTTTAATTCATGGAATGAGATTACTTTATGTTTACAAAATATTATTTTTTACGTTAACCTATCAACAGTGGGAATGGTTCAGAATACAATTAAAAGACTCCGAAACTGTATTTTCTGTAACAGTAATGTCAGTAACGTGCATGGAAAATAGGGGAAAAAATTTTGGACGTTCATATTTTTCCTTCAGAATTATGTAATTTACTTTTTTTTCTGATAAGTATTAAATGTCGTGTTGAAATAAAGTCGTAATTTTTCTTGTGCCATTTAAGTGTACAACGCAAACGTATGCATTAGTACGTATATTTATATATACACTGTTTCAGGATGGTGCGCATGTATTTAAAGAAAATCTCACCTTTATGCATAACACAAAACCACGCGTTCTCTTTTCAATGTTTTACCAACTGAAATTAAGATTGGTTCTGCAATTTGTGCCGGACATGAAACATGTTTTTAGCGTTGGCTGACCTAAGCGTGTATATGTGTCTGCCATTTTACGTACATGTTCTTTTCAATATTTTTGTACTCACCATCTTCAATATGTTTCTCGAAAACAAAAAAATGTTCATACATTAATTCACTTAAAATCCTATAAGGGAAACCACAGAAGGGATTTTATTTAAAGAGTTTCGCTGTGTGTGACGAGGAAGAATACTTAAAGGTTTGCACTCATTTTAAAACATATAGCTTAGGTAATGTGCAACGATTACGCTGTGATGCGACACACTCTATCGCCAAATACACGTCAAGATTTTATTGCAGCGTACAGTACGAATATCAATATTTGTTAACGACACTTCAAGCTGTCATATTATCCGTGGTTAATAAAAGAAGAACGGGGAAAACACAGTGTTGAAATATGTCCTGGAATATCCGCTTTTGGCGATTTTGTGGAACTGGAGAGAGAGAGAGAGAGAGAGAGAGTGGTTGAGAGAAAGAGCCATGGTTGTAACAATCCGGTAGCAGTGAACAGCAGACGTTCTGGGATTCTCCAGTCACGAAAATAACGTTAAATGGTCTATGTGTGCTGATAACAAATACATTTACTGGAAATTTTTTGTTTTAAGAATCACATATTTGTGCATTTATGTTAACGAGTGGTTTGGATCCTGGGTTTTCTGTTTCTTTATTTTTTATTTCGACTTCTAAAACATTAAATATTGTAGTTCATGCATGTATCCCTCTCTTCGATTTTACACATAACTTTTCCAAACGAAAAGTGTTTAACGGTGAATTTCTGCGAGAATGTTAAGACATTTTACTTATTATTTTTAAAATTTTTTACTTAGTTATATGAAGTAAAAGCTTGAGATTCTTATTAAAAACATTTATGAACAAATCGCTTAGAAAGAGATTCTTTTTACAGCATCATTTATTAATTCTACCTAAAACACTTAAAGTGGCACATTGAGAAGTAACTTCTTTTAACAATGACTTTCTTCTTTAAACTCAGTAACTACAAGCTTGGTAGGTTAGGGCAGGCATTTAAAAGTTATATAAATATTGTATGGCTAGTCACCTGTCGAATATATGTCACCACTGACATTTTTGTTCTCCTCGTTGCGGCCCACATTACTGCGTGATATTTTAGACTGTTTAACAATACTTTGACAACTTTTAACAAATAAGTATTTTTCGTTCTCAAAAATCACACAAACGCCTTCTCTTTATTTGTTTTCCACGTTGTTATTCCTGCAGCAATATTTTACTTATCTCAACGTATAGACGGTTTCTGTCCGAAGTGACGTCTTGAAAGGTAACTATCCCAACCGAATATAATCTAACATGCACTTCTCTATACTTGCACGTGTCAAAGTTCTCAGGCAGGCAACGGGTTCCCACTCACGCTGTTTTTGCAATTATTATTATTTAATTATAAAATGGAGCAGACATCTTCAAAATGACACATAGATTTGTTGCAAATCGCTTTTGCCATGTAACCAAACTGTCAAAACAAACAATTATGTCTATTAGCTAATATGGGACGTAAATACAATTTTTTGCTCTGAAAACACCAGATTACGTAGTAAAAACAATTGTTTCAACAAATCTGTGAGACAGTTTTACGATATCTGCTCCCTTTCAGAATTTATAATCAATGAAAATGTTTTTGTTCAAATAACAAAATAAAAATAATAAAGTTCATTAACATTATACAGTATAAATGCCTTCGGTACTGGTCACCAATTTTATATACGAATTACCAGATGACTTTGAATATACAAAAAATATATAAATAATTAAACATTATAATGTATAATGTCATAAATATTAATTAGATGTAACGGATTAACGAGTTAACGTTATATTTGAGCGCGATAACGATATATTTTGAATTAATTTTTAAACAACCAAACGATAATAAAACAGTATTTTTAACTTGGATTGTGATGCAGGTCCAGTTTTAAGATTCCGCTACACCCCTGATGCACAAATTCTTGGTTTTTAAGTTGTAATATTTATTTTACTGTTAAGTATAAATAAAAAATGCCTGCTTGTAGAACTTATTTTATGTTTATGTTTTTAAACATATTTGCACTAAATTTGTTTTATGCATTTAATTCAATTCGTAAGTAGTGATAAAAAAAATAGTATATTGAATGTATTACTGTTTACGAATTGCATTTAAGAGGCTGCGTCACCTATTTTGTTACATAATAATATTAGTTTTAGTTTAATAAACAAAATATGTGACGAAAAGCCAGCAATATTTCTCTATAGCAATATTTCTTTATAGAATTATTACATTTTACTATTAGGTGCGTATTATTGGTTTAATTCAGTACTGGGAGTTATTTAGTGTTTATTATATGATGAGAGATAATGTTTGTATTAAAATTTAAATTAGCTTAATTAGTTCATAGTTACGCTTTAATTTTTTTATACAACGTACGTAATAAAAGGTAAAGCGATTGACTACGTCCCTATTGAAATATTTTCAACTAAATCTTGCAACATTTTCAATCAGGAAGGAACTGAGAAAAATTATTAACAAGTTATGCAAATTTAATGCAAACAATTTTAAAGGATATACACAAGCAAACGTTTTTTATTTATATTCTAAAACAAATATTAAGACTTGAAAACCAATATTTTGTACATCAGGGGTACAACGGAGTCTCAAGTGTGGCAGTAGTGTGGTACTGCTGTTGAAATCCAGAAGGTACCTACCTGCTGGTGGTGCTTCCTTCTGAGCAGCTCGAGGCGCGCCTCCTGGATCGCCTCCCACAGCTTGGCCTCAGACAGTATCTGGCGAGTGAGTTCTTCCACAGCAGGCTCAGAGTTCATCTCCACCAGCGTCGCCATAGACTCGTCGGAGCGCTTCTTGCCGCAGCCTGCAACCACCCACCGCCGCTCCTTGACGTCTCTCCGCAACACTAACTAGCCTCTGACACTATTGGTGGTTGCTGTTGCTGTTTGTTGTTAGTGCGTGAAGCATGGGTGGCTCAATTCACGGTTGTGTATCCCGTTATAGCTGTTTTAATTTTATTTACGAATTGTAAAACCTGCATGCGGCCTGTTTTTTCTCTTATTGTGCATTTAAAGTAAAACTGATTTGAACTAAATACAGTAGATATTTTAGAGGTTATGCCTGATGAATTAGAATTATGCCTATAGGCGACAGAAATAATTTGGTCATATATTTCGAACCCGAATTTCAATGGAAGTTAGAAACAAAATTAGGCTTGATAATATTTTTTGTTAGCATTAAATATCCGTATGTATCCTACTGCAAATAGATTAGTCGGTTGTACTTAAAACTTCAGTATTTTGGACTTAACTACAGCACCTACACCAATAACAACCACCGGAAATAAGAACAAACATGATTTCGTGACCAACACCAGCCCTGCAACAGCAACTACAATCATCAACAGACAGTTCTGCCATCCCGCACCTGGGTAACCTGTCCTTCAACGCACCATTAACAACAGCACCAACAACACCGTCAATTGTGCCAGAGGCCTTACAAACCAGCTCTCGCGGCCATCTGCCGCCGCAGTGTCGCCACAACTTACACAAGTTTAATTCACCCTAACAAGCTGTAATCGATGTGGTACACAAATATACATATCAGAAAAAAAAATTTAAAAAAAATTAATTCTCCGTTTATGTCGTAGTTGAATACCAGGTTGGACTAATTTAACCCGGCTTAAATTGTTAATTCATATCTGCAAATTATGAATTTCCAAAATTTGTTCTAACATAAAAAAAATTTCCTCCGACAGTAAGATGTGCAATAATTTCAGATAGTATGCGTTCATTCGCCAATATTCAAAATCCTTAACGTCGATTATTTCAATACACAATTTTCTGACTTGTCCACCTAGGTTCTCAATTATATACTAAACAGCTAACATTTTTATCGAGTTGTGCGCCCTGAATTCTCCAGCTCCGTTTGCTAATCTGGTAATTTTTCTCCAGCTGGATCGAGGTAGTCGATACATGCGACTGATGCTGAGCATTGCACGGCAATTTGATGTTGGGACACGATATGGAATGCGGACGTAACTGTGTGTGTGTTTATATATATATATATCTGAAATGGAGTAAACATATACATTTTAGCTTAATTTAAACGCCTAAAACAAACATTTTGCTATCAACCTTCACGAGGTTTGCTCCATTTACATTGATTTGAAATGCCTGAAAAAGAAATTTTCTCTTCTACTATGTTTCGGACCGCTATTAAAAACTATTGCACTGCGCACGTGCAGCAGTCCCGTCCATCGACTGTGTCGACCCTGCCGTACTATCCTGCTAAAGATCGTTAGACAGCTTAGGTATACAACTGAAACCTTTCTATAAATCAATCGAAAAATCTTCACTAAAATAGTCTGATAGTTTGCCATGTATCTCAGGGACATGAGACATGAGTTCCTTTGATTCACCAGTGAATCCTGCCGAATGTCCAAGCTGCCTTGTGAAGCTGCTTGATTCAGTTACTGTGGAAGATTGACATCAACGAATCCATGTGGAACTTGTATACACCAGTAAAGCAATGATCAAATGTCGCCATATTATGGGCGCAGTACAAAATATGTCTATTTGTGTCATACTGGAATTAAATATGCACACACTCAAATTAATGCAAGAGGTCATAGTGATGGATGCAACGTGGGTGTAAAATTGGAAACCTGTGGGCAAACATATTGGCACAAATCCAACTGCCTATGTAACGCAAAACAATAAAAATATTAATAAGGATGCGTGGGCTTATTTAATTTTAACAGCAACTACGTGCAAACAAATACCAGTTTCACTTTATCTGCGCTGCGTCGGTGTAAATAGCAGGATAGTTATGTTTAAAGCCTCGTTATTTAGTTTTGCAGTGGTTTCGAAAATATTATTTTAACGAAAATTCATACATGTATAAAAATTCATTCTTAAAGTTTTAAATCTTATATATCATCGTTTGGATCTGAATTTTTCTGTTGCAATATACCAAACGTATTTTTAGAATTTTGCCCCTGGTATAAAACACATATATTGTGGTCAAAATAAGCCGAATGAAGCAAACAATTTTTTTGGCCAGCAAATTGTACATTATTTAAAAAAAAAACACTCTGCCAATTTGTATATCGTATGACTGTAAACAGTCTCAAATTTTTTCATAGCATTTGGTTAAAAATTGAGTTATTTGCAATTGTTTGAAATAAATGAAAGACCATTGCCTTAATCCGCCTCCGTTTCAACCGACGGTAAAGAGCAAAAGGCTTTATGAAAATTAAAAAATTCAACCTGCACGCTGTTACGATTACCAAGAGCCTCGGCCTGGAGGGCGGGCTAGCGACGACGTCAGTGCAATCAGGTGAGTGGTTGCACAAGACAAGGGCCTCTGCGATTCTCCCCACCTGCACTGAAGTGTGGTAATATAATGCAAAGTATTGGGGGAATCGCGGTATGTCTCCTTCAGGCCTTCCAGATGTAACCAGCTCGCCAGAATAGTCCTGGGTCGAGACCCACGACGTGCCGCCGTCCGTCGATAACCGAGCACATTCATCATCAGCCTCCGGCACATCATGTTACGGTGAGATATAAATTGTCCAAAGGGTCACCCAACGTAGAATAGAACACTAAAGTAATTATCTAAACAGCCGCTCCCCTCCTACCTAAATTGTATAGTATAACCTTGTAGTGTTCTGTATATAAACTGTGAAAAGTAAAGCCACCGTAATAAGATTAATATATTTCATTTAACCGCAATCCTCACACTTCACTTAACCACTTAACTAGTTTCAGTATTAAGTGTCTACCTCTGACTACAGCCACCCAGCCACTTTAAATTATGCGTAAAACAACTTAAATATACATTTTGTAACAACTCGCTTCCCTTGCACGATCGTAAGTAAATAAACAGCCGATGATGTTGGTACTTTCTCAGAGCTATCTTTAGCCGAGTATGTCATATTCATGACGTTTGGCTCAAGTGACATCTGTCTTCTCTTCTCTCTCAGCGTAAGAAACTATGCGGCACGCTCATCATAGAGGTAATGTATTGCAAGTCTGCAGAGATAGGAGCTGTGTGGTGCGCGGGGAAGGGGTGTGGTTTATGGGGAATGGTGTATAATGTGTGGCTCGCAGTACAGCCCACCAAGTGTTCTGCGGAGACCACGCGCTAATGGCCTGCCCGACGGCACTTCGACCAACTTTGCCTACCGCACCGGGGTGGCGTCGTTTCCCCATTCCTGTCACCCTCCCACAACCAGGCGTCTTGTTTACTGGGCTCCTCCTGCAAGCACGAGCTGCCCATAGAGTCTTTAGCAGTCAGAGTGCTCGACGATGTCACTATTGTGCAGGTGCGTGCGTCTGCCCTAGATTATCTGATGTTGAGAAAGCTGAGAAGACTTTAGGCAGGAGAACATTCTACGGCTACTAAGATGTTTGATACTAAGAATTAAAATACAGCGAATGAAAAAAAAAATGGACGCAAAAATGGTACCCCTGGTGCAATGGGGGTCGCATGACTGGCAGAAGTGTCAAACGTAACTCCGCAGAACAAAGCCAGAGTGATGACGTTCCGATGAACAATTGTTGAAGTAGGCCTACCCAGATAAATAACCAGGTTAGACAGGCAAAGTGGGAAGGAAAAGTGTTTCTTAGTGAGATAAATAATGTAATCAAGATGAGTTAAACAAACACACAGTTACATATCAGGAAGAGAATAAAAGTGCAGGTTTCTGTCCTCATATCAGTACGGCTACAGCACGGGAAGATGGAGTCCTATTACAGCCGTCGGGCTGTAAAATCCTTGACCAAAATAAAATGTGTTGTCGCCGTGACTTGCGACTTCGCACGTTGCTGGTACAATCGAATTGTGCTGAGTTGTAGAAAATACGGACTGCATCATGTAACATTGGACTTGTATTCGGAAGGATACGGGTTGGAGTATCGGTCCGCCCACCTTGACTTCCGTTTCCCAGGCAGGCGTTCGTTGAGACGGTTCTTCTTTACTGGCAACGGCCGCTTTACTTCTTGCTCTTGATGTTTTGAGCTACTAGTTCCGTATCTAATTGATGACTTTGCTTTCGACGTGTAACTGAGTCCTACCTACTTACATCCACCACGTGCGTATGACGTCATAAATAATGTATGTCAATTAGAAGCGCAATGGTTGAAAACGAATGGTAAAATCATTCAAGAACGCAATTCGCCCAAACAGTAAATGTTTTGCTATTTTTAAATAAGGTTTTGTGTATTTTGAATCTAGTTCTCCTGTTAATTTACTTAGGATAAAAATGTACTATAAATTAAAACACGAAATACACATGCATAACTTAAAAATTACATTTAGTAATTAAAACATATAGATTTAAATAGTTTAAAAACACATGATTCTAATTAACTTAAATAAAATAACTCGAATCTATAGAGAATAATTACTTAGAAGCCACAAATTTGTTTAATGATACTGTTTCCAACTAATAGACTGAAGTTCCATCTGCATTTGCAAATATATATTGTCACAGGCACTGCGCTGCTAACAAAATTGTAAGAGAAAACTGCTACGGGTTCAGACGAAAGCATTTGCTCATATGAGGTAGGGTTATAAAGAGCTTTGAACAACCGGGTTAAGAATGGTGCAAAACAAGCATATCGATTATTAGCCGAGCACACACGAAGTTTAGTGGAATGAAGAGAAATTTAGTCATAGTTAACAGCCAGTTCTTGGACACTGGTTAGGGGAGATATGAGGTGAGTATGGGGAAACGGTGGAATGGAAACGGCGCGGGGAAGGGGGGGGGGAGATTTCCCCAGGGAAAAATATTACTCAAAGTTGAAGCTTCTAAACTTTTATATTTTATATTCATGCACTTATATTACAAATAAGCATGATGAACATGTAAAAAAAATTAGTGAAACCATTTTAATACAGATAATAAGGGGAGAAAACGCCTTTCATCGTTGGGGTATTATTAATCGCAGTAACCTGTATCCTATAGGTAAACGCCAAAATTCTTGCTCGGCCGAGAACCACCAGTTATGAAAGCATGTGCCATCGGCCCAGTTCACAAGGGGAACAAAATAAATATCATTTTTAGGTGGTTCTCGCCCGAGCAAGATTTTCGGCATTTAAAGAGGATAGTTGAAGTGACAGTTATTTACAGGTTACTGAACTTTTTAACAGTCTTAAAGACCTGTTCGTGTATTTTTACTTCTAGAAACATCAACCAAACATGTTAATTACCTCATATTTAAACTAAACACACACATTTGTGATGCATTTAACAGTGAGTTTTTAGATCTTTTCTTTTGCACTGTACTATTAATGTCGTAGAGTTCGCATGCTAATTGTGCAGTGACAAGCAGTTCTCTACGGAACTTGTAACACAACGTAACCTTGAATAAAGCTATACCCAAGTTTTCCTGACAAATAAAATGAGTGAACTGCGTGGAGAGCTCCGAGTCTTACCTTCCTTTCATGTGTGTCGGGCCAAATAAACTTTCTACAAAATATTTCTGAAAATATAGACATATTGAAGAGTTTTGAAAAATCGGATTCCCTGAAACAGTTTGTCGATAGACCACCTTCCGGTTCGAGATGTAATGTGATCGGTTACCAGTTAAGTCACGTAGGCTAATGACGTTTTTATGGGTGAGTTTAAACTTTGTTTAATATACATAACTACCCATCTAGACATCGCGAACACACAGCTGTAGTGGTCAATCAGCAATAATATAAACAACTAATTTCAAACAGAACTGAATGATTGTGGATTTTAAGCGTCATTGCCAAATATTGCAAGGAAATTCAGCTGCAGAATAATTACGTCGCTCGCACAAGTAACTTTAATCTACCGCGCGGGTATTGCCAAGGCTCTCTACACGAAGACGGAGCGGGAGAGAAATTGGCGACAAAAGAAAACCACGTCAGACACACTCCTTCCTCTCGGTTCCCCGCGGAAATGTAATAAAGTATTGCGAGACGATTATTTTCTCAGCGAGAATATTTGATCGGCGCCCGCGGCACGATCGAGGAGCGGAGCCACTTCTTTTGTTTCCGTGGCGCGGAAATTGCCGTGGACGCTTCCTCGACATTCCCCGTCTCCTTCCTGCGGTGCGCTCATTGGCCAGCGTCGAGATATTTATAACTGCGGCACTAGGCCATGCAGACCACCGTCGTGGTGTAGCATTGCTGTAGCTTCATTCCCGAGTCACACTTGACCCCTCTTATCATCCTGATACCTCCAGAATCCTTACAAACAACAACCGTACAAACAAAACATACCTCACCCCCTGAAGTCCTAAATAAAACACAACCACATGTACCCCAGCACCTAACCACAGCCTGACAAGATCACTCACAGGTGAAGAAGGGGTGGAACGACAGACCAGAGGTGAGGTGAGGTTTTACGGCCTTTTAACTATGGTGAAGGGGAAGTGAGGTAAAAGGACATCACAACATCCATGCTCGAGCCGGGATTCCAACCCAGGACCCTTTGCACCTCAGACAGTATGCGCTACGGACGCCGGCACCAGCCAGAGACCAGGTAGAGTACAGGGTGAGCCGGGAGGAAAGGTACATGCTTTGAGGGATGATAGTACTGGTGATTCTGTACAAAATGTTTCTGATAAACATGTGCCCTTTTCCTAATCGTTTAAGAGAAACCTAATGAAAACAACAAGGAGTCATTGCTTGGCCACCGAGGTCACCTGATCTTACCCCATTGTATTACTGTGTGTGGGGTTGGCTTAAAAGCGAAGTCTACACGCGCAGGGTGGACACAAGAGAGGAACTTCTCGCTCGTATTTACCATGCTTGTGCTCTAGTAAAGCAATGTACTAATGAGCTCAGATCAGCAACACAGAAACTGTCTTTTATCAGAGCAGCAAAATGCGTTGAAGTTGTTGGTGGAGTGTTTGAACATATTTTGTGACGAAATGTACAGTATTAAACAAACCATACGATAACAGTATCGTGATTTACCGTCACCTGCACATTTTCCGTTCCTTGTTGTTTTCTTTCGGTTTCTCGGAAACGGTTAAGAAATGGGCATATGTTTATTTGAAACATTTTGTTCAGAATCACCAGTTCTATCACCCCTCAAAACATGTACCTTTCCTCCCGACTCATCCTGTATATGTTGGCGCCACTCAGGCATACTAATACAATTGAATTTATGTAGTTATTTCTCCGAGTGGACTGAGATGTGGCTCGCGAAATCTACAGAATCAATAAACACCTGGCTGTTGTGTTTGTTCCACCTACAAGGTAGGCCAAATGGTCAATAGTAACGCAAAAGGGCAATAAGTGAAGATTAGGGACACTGGATTTTCGAGAATACATTTTTGCACCTTCGACGAGGAGTTCCATACCATCCAGTCCCTTTTCATCGACTGCATCCATATGACAGTTAATTATTGGCACGCCAAGGTAACAACTGGCCCTATCAAATGGGGACACACCAGTAATGAAATAATAACGTCGGCCATGAACGCCTTACATCGAAGCCTATCTAACAGTACACTTTTCCCACGATAAATTAATTTTCTTACTCATCGTGATAGATTGAGCAAGTACTTAGTTACATTTTATTTATGCAATTTAGTATGGATTAAATCGTTGCGTTCTCGTGATAGTACTGTGCTAGTGTAATTTTTTTAGAGGTGAAAAAGTCTACAAAACATTAAACCCCATTTGCAATAGGGCGTACCTTAAAATTATAATCAGCTAAAATTGAGATTTGTAGGGTAGGGCTAAAACTTTACAGCGAGGTCATTAGAGACGAAGCCTATAGTATTACCCAATAGGAAGTGTAGAGGGACCATTACTTGTTTTAGGAACCATTCACACTATTGTCTGGAGTGATTTCGTAAAATCATGGAAATCCGAAATCAGGATGGCCGGACCGGGAA
Organism: Medauroidea extradentata; assembly: GCA_003012365.1. Lineage (NCBI taxonomy): Eukaryota > Metazoa > Arthropoda > Insecta > Phasmatodea > Phasmatidae > Medauroidea > Medauroidea extradentata. The sequence continues at coordinate 120,540 of PNEQ01052271.1, forward strand.
ACGAACCCACGTCCCTCTGAATACAAGTACTACTGGTGTACCTTGCCCGGTGAGAGGAAACAAGAGTCACTGAAGATGGCGAAAGTCCTATAACCTTAGGAAGGGTGGAGGGGGCGTGTTCACCACTTCTTCATCAACCAGGAAAACATTTAACTTGAAAGTGATATGACACCACATCGGAAAGGTAAGGTGGGGACAAATTACAACAGCCTTCAATTTATTAGGATATTAATTGTATATTGCAATGACAAAATAATGAAAGTTAAATGTATACAACCGCCTGAAAAAAATCACGACTGGTTCATGCATTGTAACTGGAGACCCGGAAATTTCGAGGGTTCAACGACCTGTCGACTGGTCTTCTCAGGCTTGTGTTAAACACGTCCTTCACTACTTGTTTATTGGCTGATGCTTCAAGGACTAGCCAACTGTACGACAAGGTAGTACCGAGAGTACGTAGGTTGTTTTCATACAGGTTTGCTATTGATCCAGAGTTCTTAAATAACAGTTTTAAAAATAATGGTCCAAATATTAACGTAAGACACTTGAATGCGGTTGAGAATCTAACATCTCAGATAAGTTCACGGAATTTCCGGGTCGCTAATCGTAGCTATTTCACACTTATCATGAAACAAATTGTTATTGTTCTTCTTGTTACATATTTTATTATTCTGAAAATAATGAAACCGTTCATTTTTAATGCAAAATTATTGACTGTTTTCATAGTTTGAACCGTGTCGGTATTGTTAGCAGCTTTGTAAGAATTCAGTAAAACTAATTATGCATTGCATGGAAGGACATATGCAACATTAGTGCACAACGTTTAGCGTTTATCTCGTGGTAGCCGTCGAGTCTGTGTACCTATCTGAAGGGTTATCCGCCGAGGATAAATAATATACCGTTTCGTAGGCTGTAACTTCAGTATACGTTGACAGGTTATTTGGGCACTTACTGTTTACATTATGTAATGTCAGACATTATGCAAGGCAACATATACTGCCATGTGTAGAAATGCATATCTTATATTCATTTTAGAACTTACGTTTGAAAAATACAGGCAACACAAATGGATAGGAAATAAGCAGAGGGGAGCCAACACACACTGTAATTTGAGATAATTATATCAAGTAGAAGGAAAAGATCCAAACATATCCTAGAGTGAGAGATTTCTGGTCAGCGCTCAAAATCGTGGTATCCACCGCTGGTGAGGGGTGACATGAGGTGAGTATGGAGCAGCGCGGGAATGAAAGGGATTGGGAAACGGGAGATCCCGAGAAAATCTGACGACCAACGGCATCGTCCGGAACGATATCCACATGCGAAAGACCGGGGACCAACCCCACCGGGAATCGAACCCGGGTCGCTTTGGTAGGGGGCGAATTATCTGAACATTCGACCACCGCCGCCCCCTAACATGTCCTAGAAAATGACAAAGTATTACATCATAATAAATGTATGAAAAAAACGATTAATATAGGTTTAGAAAAAAAAACAGTGAACTCAGCCCTTGATTACGTCAGTTTAAGTGAAGTGTGGGTTGGTTCCCTTCGGCTTAGTTACGTTGAAAGTAAGAGCCCTCCGAGCCATACTGAAACGAAACAAAGTATGACGAAGATATGAACGGCGAAGTGTAGATGTATTCCAAGGGAAGCGGTACTTGGCAGTGACTATACACAGCTTTGAGTTGCGTGTGGAACCACTAGACCAATAGTTGCAGATACACTCCCCAGACAGTAGCGTGCTAGAGACGAGGAACGCATTCTCCAGTTGTCACAACAAAATACTCTACTGGTCGAGTCCCACAGGAGCGCCGCCTAACACGTGCTTAAAATGTGTTGCAGTGTGCTCGTAAATACGCTTTTTTTTTAACGAAACTTCAAACTATTCCACGTGTGCCCATTCTGTCAATGTACGAAAAGAAAACACACTTCAAACACTGACAGAAAAGTGATTCCAAAGCATCAAGTCAATTAGAAAAATATTTCGAAGCCTTCCAAAATGGCTTAAAAAAACCTTTCAACCTGTTATATCTGGAAATCTACTCACGAGAATAGTGTTGAAGTAGTCTAGAAACATACTATGGACATTTATTAAATCTTTCCCCCAATAAAAGTTATGGGGACACCTATGAAAGTGTCAGTCAGGCCAGTGATCTTCGATACTTCTGCACGGTGTTTCAGTGTCTTGCGCTAGATGCGATACCGCACTAGATGAGCCGATCGACATCGCCTTCGGCGCCGTGCCTCACCTACACGAACACACGGCCAGTAGGCGGGCGCCTTAATACCACGTGTTCCTTTGGAATGCGACTACGCATTGCCACTGGCACAGAATATTTAGGACGGAGAACTCAAATCACACACGTAAACAAAATGGCGACGCTGGCCAGCAACATGACGGAAACGCCTACCGCTAATCAGGGTAAAGCAGCTTCCCTGCTAGCCGGTATACAGGCCAATAGGAAACCTGTCGTAACATGCAGGAGGCCAACAGACACGCAAGTGCAAGGGTCACTCACCTGTGAAGGCATTACAGAACGGCCTCTTCCTCTTGGGGTCCAGCAGGCGGTCCATCTGAGCCGGGTCCACCTCCTGCCAACATAACACAGGCTGTTACACGCAGGCCAATGTTGCCGCTCTGTTGCGGCTGGTTCGTGGTTTTATTTCAGCACATTCTGAAATAAGTACCCGTCACTGACCGTAGTTCATGCGCATATAATGCCTAGGGATCCTGAATTTTCGAGAAAAGATTTTCGTACCAGCTCGTGTCAATGCTTTACATGTATATCTGTAGGTTTACTTTATAATCAGTGATTGGAAGTTTCTTACGGTTCTACACGCAAATAACGTTTCGTGGTATTTTAGTAATTTAATTCTGATTGGCTCAGTCAAACAAGCAACGCATCTTCACAAACACACGCTGACAGTAACCACGAAGCAGTGCTGTAGATGTAGGTGTAAGCCGCTAGAACCCGCTGGTACAAAAATATTATCGTGAAATTCCGTGGCCCCTAATAATGAACAACTAAAATACAATAATTTAGGTAGAAAATCGATTTAAAAAAACCTTTTACTGTATTTAAAAAAGCGTGTTAAAATGCTGTACAACTGAAATAAAAATATTTTCAATTCGTTTTATAGTCTACACATTGCAGTACGAATTGGCGTAAACGGAGACTAGCTTATTTTACGGTTATGACAATTCCACAACTTCAATTATTTACGCATGACAACCAGATAAAAAATTTTGCAGCAACGTTAATATATATATAGCCTATATGTGTGTGTGTGTGTGTGTGTGTGTGTGTGTAAAGGAATCTTGTACAATCAGACAACACGAAAAAAAGGACGTACTGAGCAGGGTTCTCAAAACTCAAAGAGTGCTCACAGAAACGTAACCCAGCTTTGCGATTTCAGTGCAACTTCTTCCAGACGGAAAAGCTAAACACATTACATACATACATGCTTTATAATATCAATATCCCCAAATATGTAGCAAAAAAGTAAATAGGCCTAAAAACAAATAATTTATCATAGCAAAACTTACCCTCAGTATTTCCAATCCCCGAAAGGTAACATAATACATAAATAGTCTACGTAGGGATCGCTGTAAACTTTTGAGCGTAATTTAGCTGTGATGATTAGTGATGATGGTACTTTTTACGCCAACATACCCTCGAAAACACTGTGGTTTCTTGCAACATGTACGATTATGTGTTATACGTCTGACACAAAGTCTGCAGACCAATAATAGGCATAAAATATTACAATAGCGGAGTACTTATTCGTTCAATCAAATTGGGCAACAGCTCTACGTACAGGCGAAAGCCAATAATCTTGTCATATGCTGAACGTACGTTGAAACCTAGCAAACAGTCAAGTCTTCCCGCGATAAACCATCAATGATGATAAAATGTTAATATTACTACTTACCTGTTTGAAGGACTGCAGACCCATTCAAATCGGATATATAACTTTAGAACATAGCAGCAGTTATTCACTACTGTAAATAAAGTGAAGTACGCCTGTTGAAATGTTAATAAGATTTTCATTAAGAAGATTAAAGAATTTTTAATTTCAGTGGAAAAAATAATTTGGTATTCAGGGGATCAAGATAAATCAAGACGTCTTAGTTTGCAGCTTTTTCAGAGACTAATCTAGACTTTTTTGTGTGCGTCTCGTAAGTAAGGGAAACAAAGCAGAGGCGGGAGTGGGCGAAGTGAAAGGAAAACACGTGGAGGTAATCAGAGCGGCGTTGCATGACAGTCGCAGAGGCACAGCTAGCTAGCAGAAGCTGTTAGGCTCGCAATAAGTTATTCCCTTTTGTTGCGGCCGGTCGGCGTTCGCGATGCGGCGCCGCGGATAATGGACGTGGCGTTATCTGCCGCCTTGTGCCGCAGCTTATTGTCTTAAGGCGGCCGTCAAGCAGTGTTAGAGGCTTCATCGCTCACCAGAATGCGCCAGCCTCACTGACATGCACGCACTGCAGCCCTGGGCCCTGTCGTGTTGTGACGTCACACCAACAACGTCGGCGCCGAGGCGGAGTGTGTTCACGTACTATCTTGTTCAGGTAACTTGGTTGCAACTTAAGGGCAGACGTTCTTCGGCTAGCTGTTCCATTGTTTCAAACGTGGTCTATCAACATGCCGATCGTACGAGCGACCGAGACAATCTGAAACCAGGCCCTCGTAGCTGGGACAGGAAAAACGATTCCTTAAGGGGGATCAGTACCCACCATTTCGGAAAATTAGAACTTCTGCAATTATTTTGGTAAACAAATTTTTGTAATGTTTTATGCTTCAACAAGGCAGAGGTAATAGTTTCTTACAGTGTTTACAGTTGTCATTGCTTGACTACTATTGCTTATACTATACCTGTGACCGTTCCTAGAAAATATTGACTTTCTTCCTCCGGAAGATTACTAGTAAAAAACTACGATAGGTTGTGAAGGTGTAACAATTTTGTAACGCTTAAGAAGGTAATATATGTGCCGTGTCAGAAGGAGAATTTAAATAAATCTCATTGTATGGAACAGCGAAAATTAAAGAACTCGAAGATGGCAGGTACTGATCCCCCGTAACAGAATATGGCCGAAGTTTCCCACCTCCGTCGGATAATTAACGCAACGAAAAATAAATGTTACAGTGAAATAATAACGAATAGAAATAATGCACGTCGCTGCTAAGAAATAGTTACAAGTATTTAATTGGGCAATGTTGCATTAAATTTATTTTAAAAATACCGAATGGTAATAGTTGTTTAGTAGTTTTCGTACGTAAACATTCAATTCACCAGGGAGCATAAAGACCTAATAATTATTTCACGTAGAAAAACAAGTAAATAATTCCTTTTGAAAGAAAAACGTAGACGTACGAATAATTAAAAATATTGAGTGTTGTCATGTTGGTATAAGGGATGGTTGAATTGTATTCATCTTAGATCTTTTTCGGTGAAAATAAAGTTCTCGGTGTTTAACCTGGTAGTTAGGACTCTCGTATTATATGCCCTTTGGTCTGAAACAAATATTAGTCTATGAGTGCAACTGTCCTGCAGATTCGCAATCAAAACAACTTCATAAGAGATGTTTAAATGATTAACATGTATTAATGTATTACAATTGTGTGAGGTCAATCACTACTGGACAAATTTTGTAACTAGCCTACTACACGGAATTGTTTGTGTTAATTTATTTTGTGTATACAACACTACGCTACCTGTACGTACTCGTAATATGGCCGAATACCAGATAGATTTTACAATGGTGAAATCTCAATCAACTTTAGTCGCCACGAACAACCAAACGAGGTATTTATTTTCTTTGGTGACTATGGTAATTTTCCAGGTGCACCTGGAGTCACCCAGAATATGAAGGTGTTAAGCTTTAAAATATGTGTTATACCAACCTACAATTTATAGCAAAAATATATTTTTAAGTCGCCTCCGCTTTCATTAGTAGTAGAGAAATGTCTCTTGAGAGGGTGTGGTAGATAAATAAGAGCTAAATTCTTCAATTGAGCTCTACACATTTTGAAGGTCAATATGAAAAAAACTGCAAAACGACAATCCTTGATTAGTATCATTTGCCAACCATATGAGCAAACATTTATCAAAAATGATTCATTTGTTAAGTGTGATATATTGCACCGCAATTGAATGTACGACGTTACGGCGCGGCGTCTGAGATTGTTCTTCAAATAAACGTTAATCGAGAAAAATTTTTGCTCGGAAAGTTTTGCAAAAACTATTTTATAGGATTGCTGTTTTTTTGTTTTTTTGCGAATTGGCTTCGAGAAACCTACAGTTCTGAACTGGTGCTTTTAGCACTGAATTATATACCATGCATTCTTAAGTTCGACAACAAAACTACAAAAGAATATTTTTTTCGCTAACAAAAACGGGAAACATAAAATAAACTTCATACCTGGAGAGTGACGAGTACCAATTGCTTCCGTATCCTGGCTTATAGTCTATTATTGGTGGAATAAATATATGTTATCTACGGGAGAGTTCATCTGCTTAACAGAGACTCCTATAATAAGCACGGAAATGCAGGATAAAATTGAAACCAAATTATTTCAATGCCATGCGATAGTTTTTGAATTGCTGAAGAGTGAAAACTAAAAACAGGCATTTCAAGGACAACATATCAAAAATAGCATTGAAGATGATATAAGGATGCAAGTAGATTATTGCGGGACTGTATAGAAAATAATACAATCATAAGCTCTGAAAATGGGAGTCTTGAATGCAATGAATATGTATAATTTCTTGCGCAAATTCCTTCATTCACCGCTTACCAAAAATGTATGCCTGCCTGTGCGCTGATTCAGCTGTCAATGTTAGACGAAAAAGAGGAAACAAGCATGCTGCTTTATTGTGATTCTCAAATGTTTTACAATGCGAGAGACTATTACAATCCTACTGGAAAATATGGGTGTTCGTATTTGGTACCTATATACCCAGTTGAAAACTGGCTTCTGGCGATCTAGAGATTGAAATAGAGACAAACGCTGCACCCATTACCGCAGTGGGTTTTGTTCAGGTTTGTACCTAACCATAGCCTTGGTTCATTTGGTTTAGTAAAAAAAAATACTGAAAAACTTCAGGCATTTAGGCCTAACCTACAAAACAACAAGTTAACCATAAAGGAAGGCGTGCTTTAGTGGCGATGCGTTACTATCTCTGAGCAATACGGGTATGGCATTTGAACTTAAATCATGCAAATAAAAAAAAATTTCCTTCTACACATAAGAAAACAAGACGTATGTAAATATAATAATTAGTTTACAGTAGCACACTGTACTAAGGCATAATTTGTAGTTATAAAACAGGCATAAGACAATAGTAGTGTAATGTGTTAAAGAGATACCTAACATACTTGCTGCTCTGTTGTTTTTGTATAACAAACGGGACACTTCATGAAGCTTAAGTACGTTTGTATGATCATCCCGTCCTGATGAACTTCTTTCTTCTCATTCTAGAGAGAAGGTTGGACGCACACCGGAAGTTATTATTTGGATCAGTGTATGAACGATTGCAAGCGTGGTAGACAAGAGCAAACAGGCAATCTTGATGACTTACTTGTGTGGCAGTAATCATGCATAAATGGCGTATTTGCATAATATACTATATTGGCTTTGTGCAAATAAGCCTATACTGAACTTATTTAAATCAATTAATTAGAAACATAAATGGTAGTTATGTCATTACTGAAACCGTTATTATTTTCAGTTTTTGTATACGTGTGAGGACTGAAAGACGGTGTGGTACATAATTCAACGCTAAAAGCATTAATCTATAACTGTAGGTTTCTTGAAGCCAATTTGCGAAAATTAAACAATAGCAATCCTAGACAATAGTTTAAGCCAGCGTTTTAAACAAAATTGTTTCCAGTGCTGCGAACTTCTGAAGCACAATCTCTGACGCCGGAACCTCGTACATTTAACTGCGGCGCAAGAGATCACGCGTAACAAATTAGTAATTCTGGATAAATAGTTACTCTTTAAGTTGGCAAATACTCTTATCTAGGATTGCCATTGAGTATTTTATCCATATTGACTTCGAAAAAATCGTAGATATTAATTGATGTTTTCAGCGTTTAATTATCTACCACGCACTCTTAAAGGTAACCCTGCAGTGACTAGAATTTCAAATTATTCGTGTCTCTTGGTAGTTAATAGCTTGTACATACATAATTTTTCGAAACGTGTGGAGAATAGGCGCAATAGTCTATTAATAGTAATGCACTTAAATTTTGTACGCTACCCGGACTCCAAAATAACACATCTGAACGTATACAGGAGTCGCCAGCTCTGTGGACAGGACACGAGAAACAAAGATGGCGTCATGATAAGTCATGAAATAATTAATGAACAGGACGTGAAATATGGGAAGGTTGGTGAGAGGCAACGCTACAGTGTTTATGAAGTTTCACTCGATTAGTCCCTCAGAAGTATATTATTTCAACTAGAGTCGTTTGAAAAATGATTCGGGTGAAGTTTGCTTGCGTTTTAAAAGTGAACCGAGCTAACTGCTTGCATACGTTTACTCACAACATAGCTAAGCTCTGGTGATCGGTCATCCTGGTCACGTAACCGAGAAAACCTAGCTAATTCTAGCAGGTTGCTACTATATAGGTCGTTCGGGATAAAGTCAGCACTAATAATCTAACCTTTGAAAAATATCACTAGCTGTTTGTTATCTGTTACTGCATATAATTCAACATTAACTATATTTATCTTACTATTTGTATGGTTGGTAGTGAAGTTACAGAATATAGTTCAGTGTCTTTTCCTATTTAAATACAGCAATACTGAAACAAAATCAACCGAAATCGACATACTTGTATTTTATGTAATTAATAGAGATGATGGTTAGAGTCCCGAATATTTCGCGGGTTCAACGACCAGCAGGCTGGACTGCACAGTCCTGTGTATACTCTGTCCTCAGCTAATTGTACATTGGCTGCTGCTCCAGACCGATGTTGCGCGGGAGTCCATGAGTGTTTTTATGCATGTCCGCCATTGGTTCGGAGTCCTCGAGGTCTCATTTAATAAACAATAACCCAATCGAAAAGTTTCCAACATATACATGACTTAGAAATCCAACCTCTCCTCAGTTGAATCTGCGAAATTTCTGGGGCTCTAATGATGGTATATCGCGAAAATGTTTTGTGTCATCATACCTTTGAAAACGCTGTAGTTTCTTGCAACATATACTATTCGGTTATATACTTGTGACGTAGGGTATCTCTCTGCAGACCAATAACGGGCATCAAATATTATAATAGTGGGATTCTTATTGGCTCAGTCAAATAGGGCAACAGCTTCACGTACAAGCTAAAGCCAGTAACCTTGTGGTTAGCTAAACGTGCTTTTAAACCCAGCAATCATTCAAGTTTTCCTGGGAAATACCATCATTTCTAGTAATGAATACATTTTTTTGTTTAACTATATGGGTTCCTACAAACTGTACAATTTATCTTACTCGCGCAAACATCAAGTGACGTGTCCAGAGAGGTTAGACATTTCCCGTCGTTAGTCGTTACGTGCGGAAAGATACTAATTGGCTGAAAATAGAACTTTATCAGGGCTCTTGTGAGTGGTGACTTTATCCCGAACCGCCTCTAATTGCCTAATGTGTGTTCTAGCTGCAGGGTGATAGTCTGAGAGGTTGTGTACTGACCCTCTTCTGCACGATGACCTCGTCGGCCGTTGCTCGCGGCAGTCCCAGTGCTACGAGGAGAACCAGAAGGGTGCTGGCTAGCACGACGTGCAGAATCTGCATCCTGGCTGCTGGATGTTCTGCAACACACCATACACTTGCTCATCAGTCAACCCATCCACTTGACTACAGCTCGGTGGCACAGTTCAAAAGGGAAACCACAAAAAAAATTGCATTTTTTAGTTTTGCTCACCAACACAAGACTATCCAGTAGAAAAGAAAAACAACACGTAAATTCACTTGTTTTAATAGCATGACACTTTATTCTTATTGCTAGTAAAGAGCTAGAAATTGTATTTCTTTTATTTTAAAATGTGATAATTTCAGCAAAGGCAAACTATAAACATCTTATATACTATAAATAGTAGCCTCTGTACTTTTGCTTGAAATTAACACCAAACAAATTTGTTAACTAACAGATTCTTAGGCGAAACGCAAGTCTTTCTGTATGCATTTTACTCAAAACTGGGAATTTTGAGTTGTTTCCTTTTTGAACAGGGACGTCGATCTGAGAGTACTGAACCTTTTCACCCTACACATAGGCCTACACTCACACACACAAACACACATTTTGTAGAGGCACGAGTATTTCTCGTATTCATCTGGCAACAGGCCAGATATACACCTCAGTCCTATGCACGCACTGGCCACAGTCGAATAACCATTGGCTTCTAACAGTACAAGAAAGAGGGTAGCACGTAGTGTCCTCTGTAATTACTGTCTTTTTATAACTGGCTTTCTGTCGCCAAATGTGTGACAAAACAGCTGTGAGAGTGAGAGAGATTTTGGTGAGCGCTTGACATCGAGGTCTGTAGCGCTGGTGAGGGTGACATGAGGTGAGTATGGAGCAGCGCCGGAGTGTAAGATCGGGGGAAACGGGATATCCCCGAGATAACCCGCCGACCAACGGAATCGTCCGGCACGATTCTCACGTGCGAGAATCCGGGGACCGACCTCGCTGGTAATTGAACCCGGATCGCCTTGGTGGGAGGCGAATGGTCTGACCACCGCGGCCCCCAAAACAGCTGTCATTTAATCATCCAAGTGACAGTGAGTGTACTTTCTTTACGTTCTACCTCACCTAGAATCAATACACGAAATACTCGTGCTTCTACGTTACAAAAATACATGTTACAATATTCTTGCGGAGGTATGCAGATAGACTGAAACGTGTTTGTAGTTTTACAGTTAGTTTTTTTTTTTTTTTGTAATTCCAACAAATTAACTGCAAATTTTACAGTTTTAAATAGTGTCAAATATCATCGTTTTGGTAACCACGTTTCAAAATGTTTAAATGTATAAGTAAATTTTTGTTACATGAGAAAAGTTACTGAAGCTGCTTATGATATATTTGACAAAGAAACACATTGTTAAACGTTAATTCAGCCCGTTGCTAAAGGCACATTTTTCTTTGCATGAACATTTTTTTCGACGTTTGTCTTATATTATTTAAGCTTAACGAAAAAAAAAAAAATGTTTGACGATGCTATTGTAGGCTTACCGTTGTAGGACACAATATTTTTACTGAATTTTAAATACACAAGACCTGTATTGCTAAAGCCTGTCCACGGTCTTACTGTTTATAATCTCCTGACATGGTTTTGAAATATTTTCTACTTTCGTGAACTTACTAGGGATAACATTTAACACACAACCAGTTTTATTTATAAATATTCATAACATGTATATAAATAAAGCACGATTTGTAATAAATATTGCGCAATAACTAGTCACTGCTTTCAGTAAACAACGTGCAGTTCGAGCAGATGTTAATATTCCTGAAGTTTATTTCATAATAAGGTACCCTTTATTTTAAAGAAAAACTTATTGCACAAACATGTTTGAAAGTTTTACGCGAATGTCGCGCTATACTTTGCAACCAAGATAAACTGTGGATGCCAAGAAGCTTCTAAAAAATAACACACACACACACACACACACACACACACACACACATATATATATATATATATATATATATATATATATATATATATATATATATATATATATGTTAAATTATATGTTTAGATTAACTGCATGTGGAACAAATATTCTAATATTAATAATTTAAATTAATCGGCAGTGTGCGGTTAAATCAGTTTAAAATGTCATTTGTAGTTTGGGAAGTATGGGAAGATTTTTTTTCGGGGTTTAAATAAAGAATTTTAACTTGTAATAGGAAACTGTTCAAGCGACTAACAAAATATAAAAATAAACACCGTCATTTAGCGGACCGATAAGCATAGTAACATCATTTGAATCTTTATTTGCCGGAAATTGAGTTCGCGCTTATGTCGAAATCGAGCGAGATTATGACTTTAATCGTCTTACAAATCGTGAAGAGGAACAAAGGGCGTGAAAGAGTAGAGTAGCTTACGTCAACGATCGTATCTCGCCAGTGATCGCAGCAAGGCTGACGGCAACGCCAGTCACGACAATGCCCTTGATACAGAAGTACCAAAGTCCATGACAACACGTCCTTTGATAAGAGGCCGCACATGGCGCCTGCCACTCTTCACATAATCCCTCCCCTTCCAAAACCCAATGACTGTTTTGGTGACGCATGGTTACGATGACTTGACGTTTCATTTATTTGCATTTTCACGTAAGCAAACAAACACATCTGAACGGGAACTGTCACGATCGCGTCACTTTATACTTACTATCACTTTCACGTAACGGAAAGCTTGCCAATGTCAAGTTTTTAAAGTGAAAGTGATATGTGACGGAAGAACGCGTGATTTTCTCGGTCAGTCACTATTTGGAAGAATTTGTTATCTGCTGTGCCATATTATCTTTGTACTCAACGAAAGATTTCCCGCGAGTTTTCATTGCGCGTTCATGACTCACGGCTTACGTGAAGGATAGTAATATGGCACCTAAATCGATCACGTCTTACGTACACGTGGACGTGATATAGTGGTAAGTGATAAGTGAAACTGAAGACATCGTAATCCCGTCCTAACTTGGTGGGGCAGGGCGATTCAAAATCAAACCACGTGTTTTTCATAAATTATTTAGTTTTCACTCATTAAAGTCTCACATAAAGGTTTACCGATATAATATTTTCTTAATTTTCTTATTGTTATACGTACCGAGTGAGGTACTGCAGTAGTAAACCACTGGATTCGCATTCGAGTGGACCCGAGTACGTATCACTGTTCAGTTGTCATGATTTCGGCATACACCACCCAGCCATGGGCATATCCGAAGAGGTACTCTGGTGCGGCTAGCAGTTAGGTATCATGCAAAAATTAACCTTAATTTATGCTTCCGAATGTTTTCATTCGAGAATATGATAAACGTTGACACTGGCCGACGGGTTTAGTCTCCCGTTTCTTCCCATTGTTGCGTTTCATCGCCGCTAAATCTCAGGTGTTCAACCACCAATATTCAGGGAAATCAACGGTTGTCAGTTTAACCTCGAATGGTCGTCGTATATTCGTAGTGTTGATACAGGAAATAGGTTCGAGCTAAGACGGAGGTCATTATTGAAATAAAGGGAATACAGTATATTTAATTTATTATCTATTTACTCTCATGGGTTCGACCGCTTGGCTTAGTGGTAAGAACACCTGACCGGTGTGTCAAGGGTCCCGTGTTCGATTCCTGGCCGATGAGGAATATGTACAGTTACCTACCCGGGTTCAGGACTGGGGTTGTGTTTGTCCCCTCGGTGTCGTCCTGCGGATGTCAATCACGAATCACTGCAGTTTCACTCTGATGCTCAAGGGCTTGTACCTTAGCTTTGCAGTGATTTCGAAAATATGTTTTATTACTATTTAATACTCATATCAAAATTTTGCTACATGGTTTTGACACTTATATGTTATAATTTGTAGCTGAATTTTTTTTGTAGCAGTACACTGAACAGTTTTTTAGATTTCGTCACCCAAAGTACGTTTTTTGTCGTGGAAAAGAGCCAAAATGAAGAATTTTCTTTTTTGCTGACTTAAGGTACATAACTTTTACAAACGCTTACACAGTATTGTGCATCGTGTGACTGCACATTGTCTCAATTTTTTTTTTCAAATCTTTTGGTTAAAAAATATTTGAATTATTGGCACCGGTCTAAAAAAAAACTGAGAAACAATCCCTTAAGGTAGTCTCCAGTCTGAAATCTCATCACACTGAAATCACCTGATCAGTTCTATAAACTCACTCCATTCCGCACGAATGCTGCAGAGTAGCTGAACACTCAAGATCTTCTAGACAAGAGAAATTAAATAATAAAGATCGTAGCCAATATTAGCTGTTGCCAATGAATACAGATGTGGCGTTTCTGAACTGGTATTTGTTACCGTCTTCTGACACATTCTCAGACTTAAGAACTCCTGCAAACTGAATGCCACTTTAATGAAAACAACAACCGAAACCAGCTGTGTCTGTGTACAAGCAACCACACCCATACTGTTAACACTAACCATCTCGTATTACTTAAAAAAAAAAAAAAAAAAAACACGAAATATATATAATTTATGTGTACCCATAGATCGCAGGCTTTCACGGCCGTTGTCTGCAATATACACATGTATATGTACCCATGTTTGCCTGCGAATGATTAATTGGTTAAGTTAAAAGAAAGCGTAAACAAATTAATGTTGAATGGCTTATAACTATAATTTGTTATAATAAAAAACGTAAACACATTTTGAATGCATTGTAGCCTAAAGGTGCTGCGAAAGCATTCGTAAAAACTGGGTACTGATATCGTCAAACGAAATCGCCGTTGCGTTAGGTTTTTGCTTGTTTACAGTTCTCGTCAATCGATTCGTAGATTATCAGTGTAATTACAAGAAGTGACGTGAAAATAATTCTGTGACTCAGGGTAATCAGCAATGGCCGTTTTATTTGGCAATACGTCATAACGACCGAATGTTGTAAAGCGCAATGAACGCAACTAGTGTGTTTATCCATATAAACGGTGCAGAATATAATACACTTGAAATTGCCAGCTAAACAGGTTTTAACCATCCCTGCTTACATGCACAGCAAATACATAAAAACAAATATATTTTCCCAACCACTGAAGTAATAAGCCAGAAACATCAACCGGTATTTTTTTATAAGACTGAGAAATAAGAGATAACAGCTTCTGGTACTCGTAACGCTCTAAACTTGCGTCAGACGTGGCAATAAGCGACAATGGTCATCGGAGTTATCGAAAGACTTATAGTGTCTTCAGTTGCGTGTTACGACCGTTTTATAAAGCGTTTCAAGAATGTGCTTAGAGGCCAACAGCAATCGATTCTTTGAACCATGTAAAGATATTTGGATTTCTACCTATCAATTTTAAAATGAACACACAGGTATTACCCAAATTGTTTACGCTAACACAATGCTAGCATCTGCAGTAAACTACTAGCGTGTGCACAAATATCGGTATGATTTGTGAATGTGTTTCGTGTCTTATTATAAAAAACGGCCAGTTTAATAAGTCGTGGCAGAATAAGTAATTTGACGTTTCTGTTAAGAAAAATCGCATTAATAACGGTTACTATACAAACATTTTAAAAATAGGAATGACTGAAAAGCGAGAAATGTAATAGCTTGAAAGCCATTTCTTCTATTAAATTATAGTATAAACAGAGTTGTTTTGGTGTAGTTCAACCTTTTTTATTTTCGCAGGCGAATTAAACATTTTAGTAAACCGAAATGGACGTTAAAATCTCACTGTACACAAATCTGAACTCCGTACAACGTGGGTTAATCCAGTAAATAGTTAATAAGAGTAACACGTTTCTTTGGCAAATGTAATGTTTTTCTTTTGTTTCTACTAGTCCTTTAAATAAGATGTTCTTGGATTTCATTTCGCGGATTGTCGTTAGCTTTTTATAAAGGAGATATGCGTGTATCTGAGGCTATAAATATTCTTCCTCAACTGTTACATTCCACGAGGGAAGGTAGAGCGCGTAAGGAACAACCTTCTTCTGAGTCTGACATTTTCAATTTCCTTTTCTGCTCTTTTGTTTGCGACATTTACTTGTTATTTGTTACTATAGATCCGTTTAAAACATCGTCCTCAATTTCTAACGGGCGGTAAGAGAAAGGAAATCGAACCCACAAATTATATTTTTGCGTGTGGGCCAAAAAGGAGGAGAATGAAATCTGGAATAATTTTAACATGGACCACAAATTTAAGTTTCGGTTCACCGGAGTTATCTATTCGTCCGTTAGGAGCTCGAACAGCTTGGACTTTTTTTTGTGATATGCAATAACACGGTGACCATTATTTTTATTCGTGCCACTTCCACAGCAATGTTGCCTCGTGTACATCACCGCAAATTATTGGGAGCCACGTCTTTGATCTACCGTGCGTTACATTTCCCTCACATCGCCCTGCTGCCGAAAATGACGAAAGAGGGGAATGATCCGGGGGGGGGGGGGGATGTAGCATCTCGCTCAGACCAATTACAGGAACAGGATTCCCCCAGTAAAGAATTGCGCATGTATACCTCTTTGAATGCGTGGCCGAAATTGAAATAGATAATTTTCCTCTTGCTACGAATTAAGTACTGGACGGCTTCAGCCAAACGAACTGTTTGCCTGCCGCTTAAATGAAGCAGTCGACGTTACCTCTAGGAGTTTACAAAGCTCTGCGTAAAAACATGTCTAACAATAATAAATTTAATGGCACAAAATGTACAAATACAACTATCTCATTAATTTGTTCATTTATAAGTCCAACGATGATGTACCAGTAACAGAGAAACATAAACACAAAAGTAACCTTTAATGAGATGTGAAATTTGAAGAATCCTCAACTACGTAACTTGAAAATTCACTAATAAAAAAAATACTGGTTTATCTTTCTAGAGATGTGACCATGATATACCGAAATGCTCAGGTAAGAGGATACCACCGAACTACGAGGCACGATTAGTAGTTCACTTTGGGAATACCCGTGTTCGGTTCAACTTGATTTTTCCGAAACCGCTCAAGGTAAATAATGGGGTGGTTTTCAACACAGGCCATAACAATTTCTCTTCCTTTTATATATTGTCTATAGCCGCTTGTTCTGCGGGCAGGGGTGGTGTAGGTGGATCATTCGTAGGGTCCAGACCATTTCGCGGATTCAATGACCTCCAGGCTAGAATCCACTGTCCTATGCATATTCAAGCCCCGTTTATTCGTTCATTGTCCGCTGTTCCATAGAGTAAGTAGTATCTAGTGGACAAATTGTCGGGGCTTGAGTATGCATAGTTCGAGACACTGGAAAATCGCGGGAAAAGTTAACAATTTGTTAGGCTCCGACATACTGTATATAACGCTGAATGTTTTGTATCTATATTGGCTATGGTTTATTTGAAGCATTGTTTCTCTCTACAACAAGCCCAGTTAGAACTGTGCAGCTTGAACACACAGCGTGTGTGATTTGTCCCAAAACTGTTCACACGTGTCACGGTTCATATAATATAGTTTATTGGAGACTATGCTAAACATATTCGCGATTTTCCAGTGTCTCTATGCATAGTACAATGGATTCTAGCCTGCAGGTCATTGACTCGGCGAAATTTTCCGGATCCTAATCATTCGCCTCCCACCACGGCGATCGGGGTTTGATTCCCGATGGGGACGCTCCCGATTTTACAAATGTGGGAAACTTGGTGAACGTTGCCGTTGGCCGGCTGACTTCACATCACGTTCTCCAATACAAACTCAAATATCTCCGCTCGACTTGACTGTGGTTCCGCCAGTAACGACCTCGCAGTTATACAGGATGAGACCAATAAAAGAGGTGCCGTGAATAGTTTGTGTAAAGGAGCGATGGTATGAGGAAATACATTCCAGGTGACAAGAACTTACGTTGAGTAAGGGTCGGTTATCCATTTAAAATTTAGCATTTTACTTTACGAATCTTTCAACGCACGGCTTCTTATGGAGTCGTACATAATGGAGTTAGTAAAGCCTAAAGTCAAGCAGTCTTAGTCTGGACTTGACGTTTTCGATAATTTGAAAGAAAAAAAAACTTAAGTCAAAGTCAAAATTGTTGTTTGCTGTTACTGATATGTTATGAAAAATGTTTATTTTTAAGTACAGTTTCATTTTGCAGTACTGGACTTTCACGGAAATTAAAAATATGTCTTAATTGTACTCGAAGTCCTTGCAAATAGCATGTATTATGCGAACTACGTGTTTCGTCAATAGATGGCTTTGCTGTTTTTCTGCAAAATATTTTATAATGTGGTAATTGTTTTATAACTAGGGCTTATTTTCGGAACATGTACGTGATATGTTTTTTATGCCTAGTTCATGTTAATTTATAACACAATATTTTAGTTTAAAAGAAAGTTTGTGGATTGTTTTACAACCGTCGTTGCTTCATCTTTACGTTTTATTGTGTATCGACAGAATACCTAAAGTAACGGAAACATAAAGTCCACATGTTACAAGTTTTCAGTTGTGTATATGAAGTGGGCAGGCTACACCATAACTTGTACAAGGCGTGGGCATGTATAAGGTTGGAAATAATATGTGTTTTCTTATGGGAGAGTTTGGCACAGGGAAAGTTTCTGCCACTAGTTTCGCTGCTATCGCTAAGGGACCAGAAAAATACGAAACTGCAGTAAAATTAAATTTTAATAGGCGTGGAAATGAACGAAGTTATTTACATTAAATTTTTAATTGAAATTAAACCAATTTTGCGTAACTTAAAATTCAGGAAAGCTCTGTGATTGGTCAGTCAACACCCCTTATCGATACCAGCGCTCAAGCGGCAGAAATGTTCCATGTGCCAAACTAAGCTATGGCCGTGTCTCAATTTACTCAGAGTGTGCTATCTCACATTATCTCTATCTCTCTCTCTCTTGCGAACAAGTCAGAGAGAGAGAGAGAGAGAGTACTCTCTGATCGTCTCAATTCGTTGGCGAGAACGCGGAAGAGCGAGATTACGGCGTGAGAACGAAACTATTCACTCGCTGCACTCTCTCATTCTCTCTGGCGCACGCCATCTTGATTATAGCTATGGTTGAGGTTACTAAAGAAATGTGTGTCACATATTGCTAATATTTCATTATTTATACATGAATAATTATTTACGATGAACTGTTAAGTATGGCGAGAAGTTGTGTAAACATTTTCTGCCCTAATATACGTCTAAATACTACAAAACACAAAATTATGGCATCGCTTAGAGACATTTATTCGCTGCTTGAAATACGACGCTGATAAGTTTAAAATTATTATTTGAATTGTCTACAAAAATACCTTATGTGTTTATAACTTTTATTAATAAAATGTACGCACTTGTTACCTTTGCGTCGTTTGTTCACAAACTCGAGAGTGCATCGTCCCAATTGGAGAGAGCGAAAGTGCCAGAGAGCTCTCTCTCGTGGTAATGCGAAAGATTGCTCTCTCCAGAGAGTTCTCTATACATTGGGGCACGGCCTATAGTTAGAGAAGGTGATTTATCGCGAGAATGTTTTCTGCCAGCGTATTCTGCAAGTCAGTGTGGCGTCCTGCGTCATGTATTATTGGCCGGCGGTTATGTGGCACATTCTAGATGTTTACAGACGAATCAGAGACGTCCAGTAGTAGCGCACCAGAGTTGCTATTGGCCCAGTCAAATAGGGACTCACCAGTAATGAAATAAAAGCGTCTGAAATGAATACATTACATTGAAGCCTAGCAAAGAGTCAACTTTTCCCGCGATAAATCACATTCTCTACCTATAGTATAATCAACCTTAGGCATGGATACGTTGGGGGATGGCGCGGGGCCTCACATAAAGGACTCACCCTGAACATACGTGTCTAGGTAAGAATGTAGTAGCTTGATGAAGGCAGGCTAGGCCCTGAGTAGTCTGTGGGCTAGGCGACAGTCTCGCGTTTCTTCAGGCCGAGGTGTGACACTAACGAGTGGGAACTGCACGCGATACAATTACCGGGCGCCGCTAAGCGGTTCAGACGGCGACGACAATCACCGCCAGCTGGCAATGGCCGTGCTACGCCCTCAACGGCCTCCGCCACGACGTCTTCACCTGCTGCATCGCCCAGTCGATGACTATTGCCACTCTCTGGCCCACGCGCCTTATTATCTACATACTCCAATACTGAACAAACAGTGCAAGTTTAGTAATCTGCGTGCATGCTTGAAGGTGTTCAACAGGAAAATAGCACAATTTTATAGCCTACTTGGTTTTATAGAAGTTACATGCAACTACATTTTCTTCTTGTAAATTTTTTTAGCTCTCATAGTCTTCCCATAGCAGCATGTCAAAGTCAACATTTGCAAGTTACACGAACATACAAATAACAAAAACCAATTAATGCAAATTAAATAATTTACACTGAAATGATAGCCTATATTAAGGGCCATATGCTAAACCATTAAAAATACACGGCAAAGTCCATTTGTATTTTCCAATAATTGTCATAAATTAAGAATATTTTCATTATTTTGAGATTTAAAAAATTCGAAGCAATTTAAATGTGTGTTTTAAAATGTTTCAATGTATGGCTCATTATGTCTAATATCAATCTAAATGATTTCATTCTAGTAAGATAGTTGGTTTTCATTATTTTCGTGTTACCGTAATTTGCAAATTTTGACTTTGACATACCGTTATGGGAAGACTATGAGAGCTAAAAATTGTTACATGAAATATAAAATTACGCATTTCTGCCACGTGGAGGCCCTTAATGTTAATAAACACGAAAATCAAATACATATATCACTTTGCATATTTTACAATTTCTTTTTAATAACGTGACCAATAATATTTAGAGAACCAGAAATTTCGTGAATGTATTCGAGGACACGTTCGATGTTCAACTCTTATGCACGCGGATTACGTTAGTGATTGGGTCACTGTTTATAACATTCTGGACCAATTGTAAACCTGTACGGAAACCACCACTGACTTCCGCGCTACCAACTGGTCGTTCGCTGGAGCAACAGCCAATGAACAAGCAGCTGAGGAGAAAGCGGACACAAAACTTTTCAGTCCGCAGATCGTTGAACCTGCGAGACAAAACTGAAACAACAAAAATTACAACAAAAACTGAATTAAAGATTGAACTAGGCGTGCCAGAACGATAACGAAAATGAACCTAGTGTTACTGGACCAGTTCCGTATCATCACATGAACGTTTATGTGTGTGTGTGTGTGTGTGTGTATAATAAACAACACACACTTGTAAAGGGTGAACGGTTCTGTCCAAAAATACTTACAATGTCGTGACCCAACGTTTTCGTAAGAAAAAAAGGGGAGGGGAAATAAACTAGGTGTGTGTTCCTCCTCTGAATACTTAGAGCTTCCATTAAAACATATATTTTAATTATAGTCTCTCTGTACTTAGTTGAAGCCTTGCTAGAGTTTTATTTTGGGTACCCACTCCGCACAGTTTTGTGACATTCCGCGAATCGTGAAAAATTGCTACTACTTTTAAATTGCCATATATTTGTCAATTGATTGCCCAATAATTGAGGTTCCCAGTAATAACCATATTTGTTTTAACAGTACATAAATTGACAATGATTTTTTAAAAAATAATTGGATTGTTGATATAGTATTTTAGGCATAGCATTTTGTGTATGTTAAACATATAGAAAACCTTTAATAATATTTTTATCTCTTATTTTACAATTGCGGTTTTGATTATTTCAATAACGTACGGCCTCATTTAGAAAAAACATACTAACGTGGATCTAACCATACAACAATTGAGTGAAATTCAAGCATACAAATTCATGTTACTTATTTTTGTTACAAAACTACTATAAGCCAATAAATATAGGGATGAAATGATTCGGTTTGGCTATCACAGTAGCACTTAGAGCACTATTAAGTTATGTTTAGTAATTTTCTCTGCATACATACACATATATATATACATGCATATAATTATTTATTTATATATATATATATATATATATATATATATATATATATATATACACACACTCGCATGAATATAAGAATTCATAATGGGACTAAACCATTCTGGTCATTTACTAGGATTTGACGATAAAAAAAGAAACACTTAAGACGTAATAAACAATTTTGATTGAAACACTCAGGAAAACATTTAGAAATATTTCGTACAAAAATGCGTCCTTTAAATAATTACAGTAGTCATAAAAACCGTTCATGTTACAATCGTCTGCTACGTTCAATACTCGCTACTACACAGAACAAACACCCTACACTGCCAATAAGTCGTTTCGTTCCGTTCGTATGTCACTTCACTCGTGCGAAACGGCCAGCAGGAATGGGTATGCAACAGTTAAAAATAAATTGTACTTCTTTAACGTCAGGTCATCCAGCGATAACGTTAAAAAGTACTTTCTCATCTAACAAAGCGTTTTAAAATATGTTTCTTGTTTTGAAGCGGTCGAATAATAGATACAAAAAAATATCGCGAATTTCGCCAACGTATAAGCGCAAAACCATCATGTCATCATAGAATAATGATAGGACATATTTTATAACTCTTCGAACGTTATGATTACATTGGAGGTATGAATCACGAATTCAAACATTATTATTGGAATACGCATAATTTCTCCATAATGTTACATACACGCAGTGTACCGAATCGCACTGAGTTACTGCTTTCCAATTGCATGCAATTATAAAAGGTTATTTGCATATTCAATTAAGACTGCAATTTTTTAATAAATCTTCATTTTTAAATTGTATGCAAAATTTGCCTGATAAAAAGCGTAGGGCAACTAGATTGCTGCCTTAAATAAGTGCTTACAGATAACAGCTGAGAAAGTTTCATTATTTTATGCAGACAAGTGTATGCTTATAAGAAATGAAAGAAACAACAGAGAAACTGTATTCAATAACTTGTCATGCCACAAAACGTTATTGAAATTAGATATGCTGCAAGTTAGTTTTTTCTACGTAAAATAAAAGCCTTCTAAAGGCTCCGCGTTGTAAAGTGTTTGTAAATACGTTTTTTTAAAGCGAAAATATTCCACAAGTGCCCACTGTGGCAATGTACTAAAATAAAACATACTTCGGACTAGGACGGAATGTCAGTTTTAAGACATAATGCGCATTACAAACACAGTTTAGAATACCTCGAATGTAGTTGAAAACGGCCTAATCGAGCAGTGAACTTTGCTACAGACTTTTCACCAGTAACATTATGGTCACCGCTTTAAGTCCCATAGTAAAAATGGAACAGCAGGAATCTTGCTAGCTAATTCAGCTGAACCTATGACGCACAAGTAGAGGGTGCCCTTAAATGTTAGTGGACGCTAGCTTCTGTTTGAGGCACGGAAGCTGGGAATATAACACGTCCGACGAACACCTCATCGCCTGAACTAGCGTGTAGTGTTTTCGTAGAATGTGATTTTCAGTGGGTAGGGACCCTGGTTTTCCGCGAAAATAATTTTGCCTCACTTTGTTTCAGTGCCTTAAGTGCACATCTACAATTCCGCTTCATGATTATTGGCAGCGTGTCTATATGAAGAGCCGTATATCATTTGTCTGAGCCAATTACAATAAAGTCTCTGCAAAACCACACGGCTGTAATTTGCCGGCAGAAACCCGAGGCTCGAGAGAGTTAAAATATCAAATCACTAACCAAGAAGCAGAACTGCAGATATGCACGTAAGGCACTGAAACAAAGTGGGGCAAAATTCTTTTCGCGGAAAACTAGGGTCTCTGTCAATGGGGCTTCCAGCTATGGCCCTCTTATTTATTTTATTTGTGGAAAGCAGTTTTTGTTAAAATCTAATGCAGGTTTGTATGATTTTGTTTACGGTGACGGTTTATGTCTTCTCAGATACAGTTACGTGAAAGAGACGGCTTTAGCGAAGGGGGCACCGTGGCCGAATGGTCAGACCATTCGCCTCACACCAAGGCGATCCGGTTTCGTATTCCCGGCAAGGTCGGTCCCCGGATTTTCGCACGTGGGAATCGTGCCGGACGATGCCGTTGGTTGGCGTTTTTTTTCTCGGGGATCTCTCGTTTCCCCCGCCCCGTCATTCCGGTGCTGCTCCATACCCACCTCATATCACCAATCACCAGCGCTAAAGACGTCGATTTTAAGAGCTGACCACTCACTCTCACTCATTTCTAGCAATTTTGAGGAGCTTGGTAGTAACGTTTTTAATTAGCGGACGTCATTTTTAAAACCACGGGGTGTGTGTGTCTTCATTTCGCAGATAAACACATTGGAAAATATGTTAACAGTTGTACAAGAAAAACTGCTTTCCGTACCACGCTACAGCTCGGCTCACGCGCCAGGTATACATAACTCTTAAGATGGCCGCCTGACTGGTGCTCGAACTGAGTTGCTGTATATTCGGCGTTACGGTTTTTTTTTTTTTTTTTTTTTTTTTTTTTTAGAGATCAGTAAACGTGCGTGAATAGAAAACACACTTCAGACTACTTGTGAAAATGACTTAAGGCTCGGTTTCAGTCGCCATATTGAATTTTATTATTTTTTGCTTTTTTGGAATTCTGAAAAGAAAAATGTTAAATATGCGATTATACCTCAAATTATATTTACATTTCGCTATAGTACAGGCCTTGCGATTTGGCTGTTAACTTATAATTACGCCGCAATTTGTATGGCAAATTTTTTTATATTCATAATTTACCCGACAAATTGCGGCATTATTATAAGTAAACGGCTAAATCACAAGGTCTATACTGTAGCGAAATATAAATATAATTTGAGGTATAACCGCATATTTAACAATTTTCTTCTCAGAATTACAAAAAAAAAATGAAGAATAATAACATTTAATATGGCGACTGAAACCGAGCATTATTTTAAAATACTAAAACTCGGCTAAAAGCGACTTTTTCAGACGGTTGTTTCCCAATATATATGTAACGGATTTACTCGTAATTAAAGTTTACAAGTACATTGGACTTTGCTGCAGTGACGCACTCAATGAGATGATAGGGTCGCCGCTTAAAGTCACACAGTAAAAACGTTACGGCGAGGATATAGCGCACACGTTCACGACTTGGGACGTACAGGCGATATCACAGTACGTGTGTCGACCGGCGTCGATAGTAGTGCCTCATCGATTTTCGTCTCTCACACACGAACATATCCTTCATCAGGCAGCCGCCTTATAAGCTCGGTCTATCAAGCTTGCATTCACGCGGTTTATATCAACAATGTTGAGATAAACTAATTCCCAATAAACCTTTTGAACAGCAATTGATAGAGATTGTGAAATATCGCGAAAATATTTTGTGCCATTATGGCCTTGAAAACGCTATAGTTTCTTGCAGCACACATGATTGGGTGATATACACCTGACACAACGTAGTTGTCTGCAGACCAATAACTGACTCAAAATACTACAATAACGAGATTCTTATTGGCTCAGTCAAATAAGGCAACAGCTTCACGTACAAGTGAAAGCCAGCAATCTTCTAGTCAAGTTTTCCCGCGATAAATCATCATCTCTAGGAATTGCTCTATTTACAAAGTATGAAGAAAGCGCGTTCGCCCCGTTCACAAAGCGCTGTATTCGTCCCTTCAGCTCCAAGATACCAGCCACAGATCGTGCTGCAGGGAATCACACATGACGAATTGCAGGGCGCACCATACACTCCACGTTCTAAATACAGCTATCGCCATAAAAAAAAATTTCAACTGAGCTGTGCGCTCGATTTAACCAGACATATAGACAACAGGTGCGACTGGATTGAGTTTAATGTCGGCAGGCGGACGTTTCGCACGACATGATATATACGCGCTACCAGAGTTATCCCAGCTTTAATTAGTGGTGGCTGTCCTCGCGTATTGACTGACAAATTGTCCGTTGTTAATTAATGCAGTGCTCTTATTCGAAACCAAGTTTCGTGTTTTCAGTAATAATCTTTGTTCGTATCGTGTGTTCGGTTAATTAGTAAAACCAGCATTGTTACTCGCCTGGTGACGGCATGGCACCGCTGTGCAAATGTACAGGACTGCAGCTGCCACTGGTCTTCTCACAAGGCAAGGCTGCTATACAAGTATAGGGCCGCATGCAAGTTATTGTAAGAGAACTGCAGCATAGGTTGGGGTTGATTACTATTGTTTCTAATTTTCAAATATAGATTTTTCCCGGTGCCGCGGTGGCCGAAAGGTCAGACCATTCTCCTCTCTCTCACCAAGACGATTCGGATTTGATTCCCGTCGGGGTCGGTCCTCGGATTTTCGCATGTGGGAATCGCGAATCGTGACGTTGGTGGGCGGGTTTCCTTGAGGATCTCTCGTTTCCCCCGCCGGCGATGCTCTATCTCACTTCATGTCAGCCCTCACCAGTTCTACCAAAATACCTCGATGTTAAGCGGTGACCAACATTTTCCACTCACTCGATTTTATCACGAAAATTTTATTTTAATATTCACTTGTTTATGGCTTTTTAATAAATTAAGGATGATCTGCAAATTTTCTCACTATTTTTTTAATGCACCAGGAAAAGTAGCAAAGCGTAGTCGCGTTAAAGGGAAGCGGTATTAGATCAGACCGTTCACTCGGAGCACGTGACATTAACACTCCTGCATGAATCAGCCAATAGAGTATTCTACCGTTATTCAAATAGTGTAAGTAGAGGATTTATTTATTACCTCTCGCACGCTACCGGCTTGGGAGTGTATCTGCTCCTACCCATTCTACACACAACTCAGACTTCTAAGTACCGCATTCCTAGGAACACGTCCCCGCTTCGCTACTGATCAGGATCAAAAAGAGCGTAGATACAATTAACATTTAAATAAGTTAGGTATGTAGAGTTAGTTACTACCTGTACTATCTGTAGAGACACTGGAAAATCGCGAAAATTTTTAACATAGTCTCCAATAAACTGTAGTATCTCAATCGTGACACGTGTAAACAGTTTTCTGGCAAATCACATACGTTCTGTGTCACAACTATTCAGTTCTAATTGGGTCTGTTGAAGAGGGACACGGTGCTTCATATAAATGATAGCCAATATAAGTGGAAAACATTCAGTGTTATACATAGTATGTTGGAGCCTAGCAAACAATCAACTTTTCCCGCGATTTACCAGTGTCTCTAACTATCTGTGTTAAACCGACGTTAGACAAATTAGCAATGAAAATAAATTCGGAAACATATACGACATAGAACTTATAATGATGATCTGTAAGGGTAGACACACTCGAAGGTGAAGATCGGATGTGTTTGACAACTATAAACTGGAAATTACTTACGATTAAGCAATAATATTAGCACAAGGACAAAGAGTAAATGGGTACAAAACACCTTCAACATTGAATAGGAGCTGGCACCTTCCTAATGTTTTGTTGTAACATGCTGCTTGAAGGAATTTAACATACATGTAGTGATCAGAATACAAACCTAAATAAAAAGGGCGCAGTAGTAGTTTCTTCTTATCTTCTGAACTCACATATTTGTTCGCATAGCAATCTGGGAGACAGGCAAGCAGCCCCTTCCTTTGCCGTCCATTGTCAACTTACAAGTATTCAACATGCGAGGTATATTTTCACAAACTGTTGTACGTGTATGATAAAACATATTGAAATTGCCGTATCGTGCACAGGCTTGCTTATAAAGGCGACGCAGATTGTTTCCAATTGTTTTATACGTTTGTGGTATTCATGACTACTTATTTTACATACATACAGATTTGCTATCAATACCATTTTCTAAGTTATTTTGTACATTTTTCCTTGCTGTTTACTCACAGGTGCCAACTTCTTTAATCTAAAATGTCTTTACTTGATATTCACAACACCAAGGATCGTAGAGCGAAGTGAAACTCTTTGGTTTCAAGTTGTGTCTGTTGGTTACCTTGTGCACGAAGAGAGAACAGCAATGCCACATAACCGGAGCGAGAACAAATTAATTATTTACTACCGCACATATCATTGATGTTTCGTCTTTAATTGCACGTGGTAGTCACGTCTCACATAGTTGCAAGTACCAGTAGAATATGTTACGATTCCTTAATCCTCTCATCTCCACAAGGCAGACATTAGACTTTATATGAGTCGGAAGTACATATTCCAACTTCCTTCAGTCGTAGAACGTAAAGTTCCACCTAAAATACTTGTCGTTAACAATCTCAGAGGTTTATTTACTCGAAGCAGAGTCATAAACTTGCTGTTAGTGTGTTTCTATTTTATAGCAGGACAAAAATGTAGGTCAGCAGGCCAGTCTAGGTTAGCCAATAAACTGCGTGGCCAGACATTTCACAGATAATTGCTACATATATAAGATTAACCTTTCCGTTGAAAACAGATTTAATTTCATATCTCAAGTACTGCATAAAAATAACCGACATTGTTTTGCAGCCCGAAAGATTTGGATGTTCAGGGTACAGCCATTCGCATTGTCTATGATGCAAATCTAACTGGGCAAAAATTTTCAGCTGATTTATCTTCACATACAGACGCGAATAATCTTCACTTGTAATCAACTGTTAACTAGACGATACCCTTAGAGCGATACTATTTGAGAAGTGTAAGGTAAGGTAAGTGAACTTCACGTCTCGTCGAGAGCAAGGTCATTAGAGACGTTAACATACATAACTTGGTACAATGTCAGGAGCTGAGATAGAAGTTGGACATGATCTTAATTAAGAAACCTCTCCATCATTCACCTGGAGCGATTTCGGGAAACCATGGAAAGCCGAAATAAGGATGGACGAAGCCGGGGATCGAATCCGATTCCTTCCGAATGCAAGTCCAACGTGTTACCGTTACGCCGCACACTGAAAGATACATTTTGCGGGAAGTCTTCCCTGAAAAATTATTTTGTAGCAACCACAAAATAATACTGTGGTGGCCACAATATGTTAGTGGTGTCAACAGAATGCTATTGTTGTGACCACAAAAAATATAATTTGCAGTATTTTGTAGATGTCACACAATATCTTTTTCCGTGCACCTCACTCGTTATCTGATGAGTGTAAGGTATAACTAGCACAATGATGAAAACATTTATTTCATGACACATCACTGCTTGGAGACACGTAAATTATATTTGCAGACTCATAATGCAAAGTGCAAGGGAGCTTAATTGCTGTTTGAATTTTATATGCTATCTCTGCTCTTTCTATGTTTGCATCAGCATCATTATTTTTCGAGTTAATGTAGATTTTTTTTGTGCTGCTCACAATTGATACAATATTAATAAGAACGAGTAAAACATTTCAAAACCCAGTGATGTATCAGCACAGGAAAGTCCGCTTACAAGTGCCGTATCACTCCAACAACAGCCAGGAACAGGACAGTAATATAAATTTAGTTGAAAACTAGTGGACGTACTTGTTTATGCAGTAATTTTCTGTCGAAAAGTTCCTTACAATCATAGAGGTGCCCATAATCATTTCAGGGTTATTGCTAAAGAAAATATCCCTCTTTGCTACGAACTGACATTGCCTCTACGCTCTCCTGAACTCGCTCCTCTGGACTTAGACATGTGGTTGTTTTAAGTGCATTACGTATGTAAGATTTGTCTTTTACTAACTATAGCAATATGTTCTCGGGGCGATTAACGATGCAGTGTAAATTCGTTGATAGCTTTTTTTCACGTTGATGAGTTTCGAGAATTTAGCATCAATTTGGAAAGGTAAGAGTTTGTGAAGTCAATTATACGCTTTTTTTAAACACTGCCATACTTAATTGTTGGTTACGTTGGCGAAGGACAAGATAATATAAAGAATAGCTGATTTCATATTTGGAGTAGAGAAAAAAATCAAACAATTTGAGTTGTTAAAGTAGTAAATTTGTGGTTCAGTCCAACTACTTGACAGATTAACGGATTATATTCAACTGAGGTCAGTTAAGGAACAACTAAGGACAGCTGAAGGGACCTAAATTGGATTTAACATCCATCAAATCACTGCATTGTAAAAGTATGAAACAAAATTGCTACAATAGCTCAACTGCAATTGGAACCGTCGTAATTTACAGAGGCTTAAAAATAGTAATAAACTTGAAAATGTCAAAACTTCATGTTCGACAATTACCACATGGATACCATGTTTTAAATACATTCTCTCTTACCTGTCATAACTTTTGGGATGGGATATAGCGAAGGGGAGTGGAGAATCTGGGAGAGGGAGAAGTTTGACTATCAATGACAGCAGAGGTCCATACATAATTTAAATAGCGTATTTAACTAACATTGCATGTGCATATAAGCTACAGCAATGTCTGGCTGGCTCATGAATCGTTTATCTAACAATAATATTGTGTATTGTATATCATATTTGCCGTGACAAAACACATGCGCGTTTTTACAACTAACTACACGAACAACAGTGACGTACACAGCCTACCGCCTTGTTGTCCGTGTATACGGAGTGCAGTAACTTAGCGTGGTATGTGACGGATATAAATAAATACGTTCATGTCATTAAGGTTAGCTGTAATAACCCAGCAGGGCACATTATTCCCTATAAATGTAGTTGTATATTGAGAATAGCAGACAAAAACATGCGTTGTGTTTTGCTGATTTATTAACCATAGGTGTAAATGTCTCTTTAACTTACACCATGACTGCAGTTCACAGTATTACGGGCAAACATAGTATTATTTTGGAAGTAGGTTACTAACGAATATGCAATATTATTATGAAACATTAGAACTACTAAGAATAATTATCAATGTAGAAATGTATTTTTAAGCACCCAGCTATAATCAAAATACTTGGTTTCAGTGGCAACGTTGGATAGTTTAATTTTTTCAGTTTTTTTTTTAATTCAGACAAGATAAAAATATGCGAATATACCATAAATTCTATTTTCCTTCCGTCACTGTTCAGACATAGCGATTTAACTGTAACGTATACAAGACGGGAGGGCTTTACAGCCGTTGAGGGTGAAGTGAGCGAAAGGGACAACACAACAGCCATGCCCGAGCCGGGAGTCGAACACAGGACTTCTCGTACCTCAGATTGGAACCTAACCGACTAAGCGACGGAGGTCGGAAGCTGTTAAGACCATTATATATAGTTTTTACTCTGTTTTTGCGATAATTGTATTTTAAAACTTAAACGAGAGCAGATAGCAAAAATCTGTCTGGAAGTTTTGCTTAAAATGGTTTTTATCGTGATATCAAATTTTTTTCAAAGCAAGAATTTTACAGTTTCGACTAATAATGAAATTAACAAGTATTTCGCTTGTTACATAATTAACTAAAACCATAGTATTTATTGCCTTGAAAACTCAGCCAATATGGAGACGACGACTCTAAACAACACTGCCAGACAGGTTTTGATATTTGCTCTCGTTTAGGCGTAAAAAAAATAATACCGCCAAAAAAAGTAGAATCTAGAGAGCGTGGTCTTAACGGATAAGTACGCCTCAACCAGTGTAGAACAGTTTTATATCAATCATTTGCTGGACTGATTGCGACATTACCAGGTCAATTGATATGTCGTAGCACTAGGTAAGCAGAATTTGCGTTATAGTCACAGATTTAACCATTTTCTCAGACATAAACAAAAAACGGAATATATGGAATTCAATTTTGTGACTAATGCCGAGTTTTAAAGGTGCTGGTGGGTAACTTATCGTAGTACTGAACCTGCAAATATTCAAATGCGTTAGTCAAAAGTTTCACATACCATGGATTTCGGTGTCAGCGTATGACGTGTAGATTACAGCAGTGACTAAACGTACACACCTCACGATACGAATACACAAATTATAAAACCATGCCTGTCAACACCTGTAAGACGTTTAACCTTTTCACAATAAATGGGAAGTTTAAATAACATTTACCAAATAGTGTACAGTACATTGTTTGTTTTACAGTAGGTAATTTGACAATCTACTGAAATATTCTGTAAACGCAATGAAGTCTGGCTGATTTTCGTCTTTCACGTATAGGCCTACGCGTAGGGCTGTTGTTCCGAGGAATATATAGATCTGTATTGCATTGTGAATTAAAACAAAAATAAACCGATCATATTCATGGTCCTACTTCCATTCCGTAGCCATTTTTACAGGAACCATAGAAATTATCTATGTAATGTCTTGCACAGTTATGGATAGATGTGATTTAATATTTTTCTTCGACAGTGTTTGGGTGTGGTACCGCTGTCTTCATCTCAGAAGGGTAAGTGAAGATCGGTGAATTGGCTCGCAAGTGGCGTATGAAGTAAAGAGATTTTAATCAGCACTCAACGTGTAGGTCTTTAGCGATGGTGAAGGGTGACAATATGAGTATGGAGCAGCGTCCGAATGAAGAGGCGGAGGAAACAGGAGATCTACGAGAAAAAACCCTGCACAATTCCCACACGTGAAAATCGGGGGACCAATCCCGCCGGAAATCGAACTCGGATCACCTTGGTGTGAGGCGGATGCTCTTAGTCACTGAGCTAACTGTGGCCCCACGCGCATAGCGGGTATTTCGCAAACAATCATAAGTACCGGATGTAGTGTTACCAATTATGATTTATGAGAAATTTCCACCAAATAGAGAAAACAATTACAAAATAGTCAAAATAATTTAAAAAAAAAATAGTTTTACTCAATTTAATGGCATACTTAAAAGTTTTTTAATATCACGTGTGAATATCTGATTTCAGAAACAGAACTGTGCCTTGTTAAAAACTAAACTAAGTCGTACGTCAATCTAAAATGTTCTCAGGTAAATGTTTTTAAATGGCGTCAAATCCGCTAAGCTGGCAACACTATTTGGAGGCGCAGGAAAGCTGGTAATTGGGGCAGGACGCGCGTAACGGAGCCGCTGCCTGCTGCTGGTGGGCTATTTATTAGCACAATGCGGAGCGGGCATGCTGATTGGCGGGCCGGTGAAGACCCCGGACAAGGGATAATTGCCGACCCTGCAGCCGGGGTTGGTAGGCTCCGGTCACGGCTCCTTTACCTTGCCGTCACGGTGACTCAGCGGAGGGTATAAGGTAGAAGCTCCAGACCCCAGAATGGATTAGTTTCACAATCATCTACTTCTAACAATACCTACATTCTTCACTACCAGTTTAGACAGTCAAACTAAGGTTAATTCTACTACAGGTTACAAAGAAAATGTTTTTTCTTATGGGAGAGTTTGGCACACGGAAAATTTCTGCCGCTGTTTGGTTGCTATTGCTAAGAGACTATATAAAATACGAAACTGTGGTAAAGTTAAATTTAAATAGGCTTGGAAGTGACAGAAGCCATTAAATTTAATTTTAAAGTGAAAATGACCCAATTTCGCTGTTTAAATGTTTAACTTATGTAACTTAAAATACAGGAAAGCTCCGTGACTGGTCAGTCTACACCCGTTATCGATACCAGCGCTCAAGCGACATAAATGTTTCTTGTGAAAAACTTTTAACATTGATATTTACAATCTGTACGTAATTAACTTGAGTCAAACTTAGGATAGCTGTCAGCCCAGGCCCCCGAGCGGTGAGAAGAGCTTCGGTAGTTAGCAGATTATTCGAAAACTGCTCACAGCACATTAGTGATTTTTATTTAGGAATGGCATTTAAAGAACGTTACCAGTGCGAATATCCATTTCAAGTTCGCCACTACTCACTAAAGCGTTTTTTCTAGCGGCAGGAAATGGCTAAAATTGGGGTTTTGCGGCCTTTTTTTAGGTATGAGTATCTCGGTGCAGAATATTTTAAACGGTATAGTCGTATACAATACACTTTTAACTTTATTAATACTTCATAAAATTATAGGGTCACCGCTGAAAGCTTCATACAGGCGCGTTGTCGGCGAGAAGACCGCGCACCATCGCAGTGACTTGCGCCTAGAGGCTAGGGCGAGGCGTAATGCGTCTGCTATCTCGTCCTTACAGCTTCCGCGCTTCTAAGCCTTAAATTCGCAAAATATGTTCACCCAGACGGTCACCTTAAGTTTAGTCCTTTCCGAAAAAAAAATTCTGGTTACAACCTGTAAAGAGGCAGTGTTGGGTGGTGGGAAGCCTGCCTAGGGTTAGTGGATGTGTCCACGAGCCGCCACTGGCTGGTTATAATTTTGTATGTTAAAAATAGGTAATTAACATGTGAGATTCTGTGTAATGCGTTTAGTTCAGCGGTTTATGAAGTTGTCTGAGACTCTCAAGCGCCCTTTAAACGACTCGTGTTTTAAAAATTACTGTGTTCAAAACACCAAAGCGGCATTATCTTTCGCCTGAGGAGTCATCAGTCGTATGCACTACATCGCTGCATCTTCAGTATTTACTGTAGCAGGGGTCGTTGCCCTTGCCTGCATAACTTAAGTCATCAACTCAGACTACTGACACACATCGTACAAACAACAACAGCTTTTGACTTATTGTAAATATATCAGTTACTTCGTTACACAGTCTCGAGGACAAAAACGCGCTACGTGTTTCAGAAACATGTGACGAAGCTAAACCAGGACATCGCCGACGTCAAAAGATGTTTGAGATATTGTACCAATGGTCCATAAAAATATACCTCCACACACGTGCAGCCTGCAAGAAGAGATAACTTCCCGCCAGGTCATCGTAGCTACAGCTGTAATAACCTTTGGGCGCGTTTTGCACGAAAACACCTGGTCTAGAGAGTTTGAACAAGAATTACAACATACTGATTAATTACTGCGGCATCAAACATATTTTTTCTGTCACAGTAACCATATTGTACGCAACAACAGAGTGCTAACCACTATTTTGCACATGATGGCAAAGCGTAGGATGCACCACATATCTCCATTTTGTCACACATTTAGGCTTGTTTACTTTAAATAGCACACTTTGTTCCTCCAGCAAGTACTTTTAATAATATCCCATACCATATGTATTATTTTTGGACCTCTCCTTTCAGGGTTTTACTACAGTCCTTAATATTGGGTGTCAGCAATACCATGGAAAAATCTGGTCACATGATGTACATAAATGCACAGTACATAC
Organism: Medauroidea extradentata; assembly: GCA_003012365.1. Classification (NCBI taxonomy): domain Eukaryota; kingdom Metazoa; phylum Arthropoda; class Insecta; order Phasmatodea; family Phasmatidae; genus Medauroidea; species Medauroidea extradentata. The sequence goes on from PNEQ01052271.1 coordinate 155,058, forward strand.
ATTGTACACATGAGTAATTTGCAGATACTCATACAACCTCAGGATACAAGTACAAGGAATTAACTTAAGGAGACTTAAAAACCTTATTTGACTGAAATATCACGAATGTGTGAGATGTATATACATAATGTGAACGGCAAGTGTTTACAACTATACACAGTAATGTATAGAGCTCCGAGACGAGCAATTTGATACAGGACACGTGTGTTGCATAGGGTCGAAAAATATCCGTTAATCGCCCTACAAACGTGTACTAAGACACGTGCAATGCGCTGCTGTGGGCCCAGCTTTAATAGACCCGCTGGTCAGCTCTATAGCTAGATTGCTTGTTTACTCACCCACCTACGAGACAAATTTCAATAACAGGATATCAGTGGCGTATCGTGATAGTGTTCCAAGGCATGCCGTGCCAAGCAGTGATTACTGATTGTACACAACACTGAGTTGTCTGTGAACCCATTAGACTGGTAGAGGTACGTACAGGTTCAAGCCTGCAGCGTGTAAGAGGCAAGGAACATATTGCCCCGTAATTCACCTCGGTCTACACAACACATGCTAATTGGATATGACAGGTAGGCTCAATGAGTCCACGTGTTCGAAGCGTGTAGTCGGAGCTTGTATTGCATGCCTTGGAACACGACAACAATACGCCACTGCAGGATATTCAGCTCGAACAATTACATCCACTGGGTTACAGAAAATTCTCGCATCACTTACGAACGTGGCCGACAAGTGTTCTATATCAAATTGCTCGTTTCGGTGCCCTGTACATGAACGCTACTGTGGACAGTCGTGAACACGAATCGTTTACACCATGTATGTGTACGCAGATGTCATTTTAGTACAAGGTAGATGAACACAAGGTTTGTAAGAGGAATCAGAATTGAATCGACTGGGGCATGTACTAAGGAACGACCTTAGACTACTACAATTTAATTAATCTCGAAAAAAAGTGACGCAATGTATATTACCATTTTAGAAGACTTTTGTAATGGGGGACGTGGATTTGAGGTCAAATTACTCTTCCCTCTCACTTAAATGGTTCCAGAGCTGGATGAATGGGGTCGGAGATAAACATCGAAGACGTCCCAAATTCCGAGCGATTAGATCTGTTGTTCGGATGTGAGAAGACTAGCTTCAGAATTTCGTTCAGACTTCCGGTGCTTGGAAGCATCGACCACAAGGACGGGCATTCGTCCCACGATAACTGATGACCAGTGAATCTCATAGCTAACACGGAGATTCTCAGATGGAATATTATTACTCTGGTAACGGCAAATGTTATACTATTTCTGTGTTTATCCTAAATATAACGCTAAATAACATCTTATGCCAGCTTTAGGGTACACGATCCGCAAGTAAAGCCTGCAAATCCGCCTGTTCTGTGCAATGAGTTTGCGATTGCTGTATTACAACTTTGTGCGGCATTATGTTCGTTCACGTAGGTACGAAGTTAACGACTACGTGCTGTATGCGTTCAAGTATAGTGTTCACAGCAGTGTCTTTATTGGCTGTTGTGTCAACAGGAAAAGCTGTAGTGTAAGCCGCTTCCCCCGATACCTCTGGAAGCATCGTCAGTTTGATTGCTGCAATTATTTAACTAGACAAATTCGCCGAATACAATCAAAAGTTGAACTATTTATTTGGCACTCATGATGGAAAAATGAACCAAGGAGATCTAAGATTGTTTGTTCGATATGTCGACTTGCTACGCCACGGATATGAAGGCTCGATCCTTGGCGGATAGGGTACTTTCTCTCGTGTCGTTTAATTTGACGTAAATATCAAGAGGCAAAAGTCTAAGATATAACTTCTAGCAGTGCGGTTATATAATGATGGCACTTCATTCTTACGTTTTATCACCAGGCAAATTGACTATGATTAAAAGCCGACGAAATCTTCCGAACAAAGTGAACTCTGTTATGAAGTCACGGGTAATGCTGTGGAGTGACCTCGACTACACTTAGTCTATTATGAGAATAATGTTTATATAGCTATGCCTTTTAGAGTAAGGTATTGGTCATTGTCAGACCGTCACGTCCACCATCTACACACAGTTATTTGCATATGGAAAGTTAAAACACTGTTTCCAAATTACGAGCTCATATCTTATTCTTGCTTGTTTACAGAATGCAGTAATTACGCCTATGACAAAGCATTTAAATTCAGCAATTAAAATATTGAATTATAAAACTGTCCTTTAAAATGTCAATATTCCACCGGGACTTACTTATTTTACAGTAATAATATTTCAGACCATGGCCAGTCAATTGTTTTGGCTTTTAAACGCTGGTACTGTTTGGCTTTGATGCCTACTCGAAATGGATGTAACTCTCTCGCTTGACCTTTATTTTTTGGCACACGGAGCATACCGCACTAAAACAGCGCAGGTTTGTACGGGAAGTATTTGTTAATAACAGCCTTCCGCCACTATGGCCGCTGAAATACTGTGTCTTATACGAAGATACAACAAATAGTTCGGTGGGGGTGGGAGGCAAAACGGGGTACAGCGACAGCCAAAAAATTTTTCCGCATTAAATTGAAAACCCCGCAAACAAAGTTGCAGGAACCAGCTAGTGTGTATATAAAACTGCATATTACAGGGTGTGCCGTATGATATATATGAAGCGAAAAAGACCCTACAAACTGTTATTTGGCCGACTCAGCTTCTCCTCTACTTAAACACATTAAAGCTAAGGGGTGTTGATACGACAGATAGACTTTCATCTGTGATAAGTAGAGATGGGAAAATTTCGCGAAATCAATGACCTGCATGTTTGAATCAAATATCCTATGCTTACTCAAGCCCCGACCATTTGTTCACTAGCTGCTACTCACTGTAACAGCAGACAATGAACGAATAGACAGGACTTGAGCATGTATAGGACAATGGATTCTAGCATACAGGTCATTGAATTCGCGAAATTTTTCCATCTTTAGTGATAAGTCTCCTTAAACTAATCATCCCGTTTCATAACTTTTCACCCCCTTAGGTGTCATATTTCGAAAAATTAATAAACTAAATTACAAGTATTTAAGTATATATTATTGTTAAGAAAAAAATCATGTCAATATCTAAAAATTCAGAGATATACATATCGACCACGAATCGATAACATATTGTACTTTTTTTTTTACATCTTTGGAGTCGAATTGGGAAAATATCCTGAAATACATTTTTGGTATTTACGTAAACATAATTCTGAAGCAAGCATCACTTCGATATCTCGACTAGTTCGACAGTTATGGAAGAACAATCGAAAACACATTTCACGTATTTTTACCTCATTAATTAAAGACTTTCGAAACGTCTTAAAGTCCTATGTATATATTTGTATACGTATCTGATTGAAGTAAAAATCACGACGTTAGCGAATTGGGTTTGAGTTGTAAGGATGGTTAGTAAAAAAAAAATTCCCCTTTTTTACTCTTTGGAAGTCGAATTTCTAAGTATAGAAAAACTGATTTTTAGGTAGGATTCGATAGATATAGTTTATTAATTGTCTTTTCACCCCCTTAGAGGTTGAATTTATAAAAACCCTTACATTTGTTAATATGCGTTTTTATGATTGACCCAATGAAGTAAAAGTCACGACGATAGGTCGTCGGGATCCAGCTACGTAGACGAATCTTGTAAAACACATTTCACCCATTTTCACCCTTTTGGAGACGAATTTCGAAAAATCCCTTCTTAGTGCTCGCCTACGACTTAAATGGAACCCACACAAACAATTTCACATTTCTAGGTCCAGCGGTTTGTGCTGCAGTTTGATATGCCATTCATTCATTCAGTCAGTCAGTCAGTGTTCTCTTTTATACATATATATTAATATTTACTCATAATTACACATATTACCCACTGTACAAATATGCATTGAAATAAACTAAATTTCTTCGAAATGACGGTTAGAAAATTAAAATTATTTGGGTAAGTCTATTGAAGCGATATTTTACTAAGTAAAGCACTCACTTTTCTCAGTGTAACTGGCGGAAGAAATGGAAAGTTCTCCGAACGCCTTTTTTGATTAACAAGACAGCGCCAATTGATGGACTACGGGCTTGCTAAGAACTTCTGACAAGATTTCTCTTGACGGAAAGCATTTCCCTTGACGCAGCACCTAACTGCTTGGGTTACAGAGAACTACGAGGTAATTTCCTCTCTGCACGCCGCGAGCATGAAGTTTTTCTTGTCCAGCTTTACTCTGGCAAATCCTCTGTGCCTTCTTTCCTCTCAACACGCAGCTTTTAAAGGAAAAGGCAGAAAAACTTAAGAACGAATTTCTGTCAGAGGCGTGCCAAACAAAAGCCTCCGTCGACTCTGCAAAGGGGATCGGCTTCGCCTGAGCTGTTTGGCTCGCTTCATCCGCGTGATTGGTTTATCCGGACTGGGGGACTTCGCAATTGAGCACTTTTCTGGCAGGGCAGTGGCGCTTTCCCTGGCCTGTGAGATGCCGGCTATAAGCCTCTACCAACTGATATAACAACATATTTCAAGCTTAGACGTTAATTACTTTAAGCAACGACATGTGTGCAGTATGTTAACCAGTCACGTTGAAATGCTATGTTGCACATTGCTGAAATTTAGAACTTGACTAAAGAGAAAATCTTTTCCAAGTCTTGAAAAGTAATTATTTTACCGTGAACAGCAGATCGTTTGATAGAGGCAAAAGTTTCGCACCCTGCGCGCCGCAGTGTGCCTACTTTCCGTTGTCATTAAATAGGGACCCCCGATTTTTGCGAAAATATTTCTGCACCACTTTGTTACCTATTCCTTATGCGCCCAATTGCAGTTACTGGAGGCGTGTCTTTGTGTAGAGCCGTCACTTATTTGACTGAGCCAAAGAGAATAAGGTTACTGCAATATTACTTGTCTGTGATTTGCCGTTGGAGCCCTAAGAAGTTGAGAGTTAAAAACATCCAATTATTGACCAAGAAGCTCATCTGCAGGTGTGTACGTAAATCATGGAAGTAAACTGATGCGGATATCTTCACGCGAAATTCAGGGGTCTCAATCCATCAGTAATACTCTCGTCAAAGCCACATTATTCGTGAGGACCCTCGTGTTCAATACCCATTTCGGTTATCTTGACCTAGGGTTCCCGTGGTTGTCTAAAATCACCCCAGGCGAATGTTGGAGAGGTTCCTAACTGTAGGCTACGGTCAGTTCCTCCTCCCTTTCTCATCTCTCTAAACCACTGATTTTGTTTCTATCACTGGTTACGTTTCTATTGGTTGAATAATGTTGAGTCTGTCATCTACCTGGCAGTTAAACTAAATTACAGTGCGTTTGAAGAAAGCGGTTTTTGACGAAACTGCTACACATGTTCCAAGTATCTTTACCTACAAAAGGAAATCACATCCTAGACGTTGACGGTATGGTGCAATTTAAAAACACACACAAATAAGAGTGAAAAATCCCAAAAATCTTTTATTCTAAAGTAATCTCCAAAGCGATCTAGCAAGTTGCGTCTTGCATGATTGGACTACAGTAACTTACGGCAGTTCAAATGTTTACAGACGAATTACAAACGATCGGCATCGGCGTACCAGTATTGTCATTGGTCTGGTTAAATCTGCAAACACGAGTAACGGAATAAGAATATTCGGACACCTAGATACTACATTGGAATCTAGCAAACAGTCAGAATCACTCTCTGTAGGCATAATATAGTTAAAGATGATGGTATATCGTGAAAAATGTTGTGTCAGCGTACTTTTGAAAACACTGTAGTTTCTTGTGACATGAATGATTGGGTAATATATTCGTCTGGCACAACGTAGCTGACTGCAGACCAATAATATGCATAAAATATTACAATAGCGGGATTCTAATTGGCTCAAGCAAATAGGGCAACAGCTCTACGTATAAGCGAAAGCCAGTAAACCTTTCATAAGATGAATGTACGTTGAAACACAACAAACAGTAAAATTTTCCCGCGATAAACCATTATATCTAAATACAGTAGTTTTTAGAGGCGTTCCAACATCTTAGAATACGGCTATTCAGATTGCTGTATTTATGTAATAACTGGGTACCAACCAATTAGTCAAGACATTTTTGTCAGCGCCAAATAGCGATGTTTTTAGTACTGCTGAGGATGAAACACCGTCTAACTCGAAAAAAGTAGTGGTGAGGGGAGGTATTTAAAACAAGCATTTATCTGGATCGACAGCGCCGGGAATCGGGCACGGATCGACGTGGTGGGAGGCGAGCGCACTAGCCACTGCGTCAACCGCTTTCTGACACAGAAAGAACTATCAATATAAACATGAGCTAAAATAATGTTGTCCAGATGTTGGTTTATGATAGTGTGAAACTTTTCGGAACATAAAAACGATTGATTTTTGGTGCATTAATTTTTACTCCGTCATTAACGAAACCAACAGAGTACAATTTATTTTTTAATAATTTAGTTTTAACTTTACATTCAACATGTAACTATTTACACAATTCACTACAAACATTCATGCAACTATTATACTTGATTTTAACGGTCAAATGTAAACAGTTATGGCAGTAGCTTAATCGTGGTCGTGTTCCAAGGAATGCGGTGCTAAGCAGTGACTATACTCAACACTTAATTGTCCGTAGGACCATTCGACGTGAAGGAGCAGGTACAATTAAGCAAGGAAAGTATTATCCAATAAAAAATTTCAGTCTAAATAACATATGTTTATTGGATACTAGCAGTGCGCCCACGGCTTTGCTCGCATGTGTTACTCACAGCAGATAATATTTGCTTTCACTGAAAAACTTCCTTGTACGCCATATAGGCAGTTCAGTCATCAAGTGTTAGAATGACAAAGCTGCTAGTCGAGTTGACTCTGCGGTAGGATAAATAGCTATAGCTGTCCACGCGAAAAGCAGTCTTAATTAAGTTTGTCCCTGCAACTAACAATGACTTCAACAGGACCTTATTTACAGTCACAGCAAAGTTGACGTTCTGGGGGTAATTACAGGCTCTTAAATGTAAGAGGGTAATCAAATTAAATACATAATTTACATGGTATTAAGACTGATTTCCTTCGAGCACAACCATTGGTTATGGTGCCCTCAACAACATACTTGTTTTTCAAAACCTTCACATGAAGTTAAGGGCCATTAGGCAGATTTGGAGGGATAATGTTTCTCACAAATATTAACGTATTTGGTGCCCCAACCTTGAGGTTAGTGACATGGTCTATGTGGGATGACGCTGTCGAGGAACTTTAGTGGATAGTGGACTGCATAACATATTTTTACCACTTTTGAACGACTTCATCTGGTTGTACTAATTTAACCTGTCTTGCATTTATTGCGTCAGAATTGCACATCTGCAAGGTTTTAAGGAAATTTGAGCCAAGAACCTTTGGAACAATAAACCGGAGCTACAAACAATTGCGCAACATAACGTCGAAATTATTAATGAAAATTAAATTGAAACTAAAATATTACTTTCCTAGGCTCATAGAGGTAGTACAACAATAGGTCTCGATAGAAATGTGGGACGAAACTCCTTAATAATTTGTTTTTCGCTGGTCGTGCTTGTTTTCGAGTCGTCTGCCTAGAAAGTGTACAAACTAAGATTTCTTCTTAATAATTAAGTTATCTTACAAAATAAAAATCTTGCATTACTTTTTTAAAATACTTACGTAAGCATCATTCTGACGCGAACACCACCTCAATATCTTTACTGAAAAGATAAGTATCATCAGCTGATAGAAAACAAATTTATGCCTTTTCCTCCCTTTATGTGTCGAATTTCGAAAAATCTTAATTTCACACCCTAAATATTTCTTCAAGTATCTAAGTGAAGTGATAATGATAACGATATCTCATTCAGTCGAAACAAAATCGACCATTCATTAAAAATCACACATAACCCCTGTACAGTACTGGGAGTTTGGATTTGGAAAAAAATTTAATTTCATTATCCGGCCACTTACGTAATCATCATTCTCAAGCAAAAATAAACTGAATATCTTGATGGGTTCGATTTATATCGAAGATGTAACTAAAATCATTCCGGGTTTTCACCACCTAAGAGACTGAATTTCGAAAATCCCTTGAATCACATTGGACCACTTTACTGGTGTCTCTTGAACGTGAAAAACACAATAGCCCGCTGAGTTCAAGATATATCGACGATTAATTGAAAACACATTTCAACACTTTCCTCCTCATTTTAGCTCCTTAGGTGGCGAATTTCGAAAATTCGAGAAATTTCGTTTCAGGTATTTGAGTAAGCATCAATCATAAATAAAAATCACGTCGCTACATAAAAATCAATGGGATCGATATATATCGATTTTGAATCAAAAAATTTATTTTACACTTTTTTTTAACCGATTTAGTGCCGAATTCGGAGAACATATTTTAATTGTACTTGGGATACTTACAAAAGCATCAATCTAAAGCAAAGAACACTTCGATTTCTCGATTGGTTCGATAGATATGTAGGAATTATCGAAAACACATTTCATGTATTTTCACCCCTTAATTAAAGAATTTCGAAACGTCTTGGAGTCCTGTCATATACATTTGTATACGTAACCAATTAAAGTAAAAATCATGACGATAGCCAATTGTGTTTCAAAGATATAGACGATTCATAAAAAAAATTTTTGTCCCTCTTTACCGTTTAGGGGTCGAATTTCAAAAAATTCTAAAACTTCTGTTTGGTTATTTACGTAAGCAACATTTTGAAGTGCATTCCAACTCTCTATTCTGAATGATTCGATAGATATCGATATTTAATTGGAAACACATTTAAAGTATTTTCAGTCCCTTAGATGTTGGATTTCGAAATATCCTTAAATTTTCTAATACGCAATTTTATGTGTGTCCTATTAAAGTAAAAATCACGATGATAGGCCTTCGGGTTCGAGCTCTATAGAATACAGGTAGGCACATTGAGTCCACGTGCTCAAAGCGTATAGTCGGAGCTTATATAACATGCATTGGAACACGACCACGATACGCCACTGGGTTATGGTTGATTTCGTAAGTATTAGGCTAACGGTAAATCAGCTGCAGACCATGTCGAAACCAACCAGCTGCAGGTAAAACGATGACTCTCGCCAGGAAATGTTGATACACCAATACAGGTTTAATTTTCTTGAAAGGCATTACGAGGAATCTGGGAATGTTTCACTTGCAAATCTAGCCGTCCAGGGCCGATCCCATTATATAATTTAATCGATTCTGTCTGATTAAATCTGGACTAGCAGTGGCACGCAATTCGCTCTTTATTATAATTGGACTTTTTTCCTCTATCGCTACTCTAGCAGAGGAGAGTTATGCAACATGGAAGGCACGTATGCACGAGTTAATAGTAGTTACGAGCTATGCGCATGCTATTAAATTGAATATTTAAAGACTAATTCAGTACACTAGTAAAGATATAATATTTGGTAAGTTGAAACATGGCTAGACGACGTTGTGCTTGTCAATATGTTATCTGTGCAGCCGTTACGGTTAAATCAGTATGGCGTGTTAGCTAGGGAGTAGTAAAAACCTATGTAATTTTTCTGGACGGCAGCCTAGTATTTGTCTGGATTTCCATTCAATTATCGTTCATGTTTCGCTACATTATCAGTCGAACAGGTCTTTTATTTTACGAAGGCTATGGTTGAAAAGCACAACAGCCGCGAAGGATGCAATATTGACGAATTTTGTTATAGATTAGTGTTAAAATAATAGCAGTACTAATACCACTGTAACAACAAAGCCTTTTCTTGTCAACTGAATTGCAAATTAAAATAGCAGTAATACTAATACTACTACTCATAATAAAGCATTTTTTGTGAGCTTAGGCTAACAGCGGTCCCAATCTACAGAGTATGAAGTTGGAAGACATTTAAGCGTTACTTTATCCCTGGGAATCTTGTTGTGTTGTATCTCCTCATTCGCGTATCACTATATACCTATTAATACTTCGTTACTACTGTCGTGCTCGTTTGTGAAGGCACTTGTGTTTAAACATTTCTGTAGCGTAGTTTTGAAGACACGTAACATTTATTATCACGTACGTATGCATGGAAAGTTAATCAGATATCATTCACTAACTACAGCTGCAAACGATTTCCATACAGAGGTCAGAAATGACATCAAAAATTATGTTGACAGAAATAAATCTATTTGTTGATTACCTAACAAAACTGGTATTTCTCTGACAGTGGAATATTAACCTTAATTGTTTGAATTGTATATTAAAAAAAACTTTATTATTTAACTTGAATTATTTGATTTGAATAGGCATACGTATTTTGTTAATCTGACATAAGTTTGATTATTTTATCACAAAGACAAACATATCTAATTAGGGATTCGCAAAGCGTACGGAGAACTGTAAAACAAGAATTAACACCATACATAATCACATAAAAGTGTATCAGACTGCGGGAAGAAGAAATTGAAGGTACAAACCAAAACAAGCAAAACATTCCCAATCAATACAGCTCCTAAAACGCATCCCAAAGGAGAAAGGAACACTTACTAACACGTTTTGTAGGATTTTGATAATTATCTATCTCTTGAGTCAGTAATGTTTGGTGGGAAGAATTTTGCAACGACGGGTTTCAATGATTTTTCCGTGCACATCTGCAGCTCTGGTTCGTGGTTATTGACAGACAGTATTAGTGCAGAGGCGTCACTCATCTGACTGTGCCAATAAGTACAAGGTTACTGTGACACCACAAGCCTGTGATTTGTGGCTAACACCGAGAGGCTGAGAGTTAAATACATACAATCATTTACCATAAAACAGAGTTGCAGATGTGCACATGAGGCATTGAAATAAAACGTTTTAAAATTTTTTCACCAAAAATCACTGGTTATGCTATCTTCTATACGATATATATTTTAGGACAAATTTTTAGTAGCAATTTTTTTGTGTTCTAATTTGCACTACCAACTCCTACCTATATGGCACACTTTTATCTGAACACTTTGTATAAAAATAATGCTCTACCGACGTATCGTTATGAAAAAAACAGCAGACAAAATTATTTGCGCAGAATAATTACGTTATGACCAGTCGACAATAGTACACTTTTCAACCATGCTTCATAAATCAACGTGCTGTGACCAACTATTCGAAAAAATTCTGGAATATTTTTCTAGAGATGGAGATTGTGACTCTAGCAAGAATTATTTAGCACTGACTGTGGTGAAACCAGTATCCAATGAGGACTGCTTTTGTATTTGAACGTCCGACAGTATTGCATCGTCGAATTGTTATGTTGTTCGTAATATATTAGCAAGTAATTTGTATCAGGCCTGCGCTGCGCCCTATTAATAGAGGAGTGCAACAGTGAATGCAGTACGGGAAAGTTTATTTCATTAAAACTGTTTCTGAATTACACTTTCCATTCAAAACGGACGAGAATAAATCTACGTCATGGTCTCGGAGTAACTACTGCAGTTATAGTCAGTAGTACTGAGACAACTAGCGTTGTCTCAGGGTTGTTCGCCTTGTTGCAGTTGGCCACCCTGTGCCTAGTGATCCCAGAAAGTTAGTAAATATAATACGTATATTTCTTCAGTAGTTATGATTATCATTATTATATTAAAGGGCACATTATTGTTATTATTTTACAGTATTTCATTGTATTATATTTTAATCAGGGTTAAATATATCACTATAATATTTTAAAGTATTAAAATATATCCTGCTACTTTAGCCCATGCCAGTGTGATTAAAATATGTCCACGTAGAGCGCTGCTTTCGCGCTGCAGATGTTGCGAGTCGTGCGCTAGCAGAAGAACTTGGTTAGCAGCGTGCACGCGATATAGACGTCTTGGACTGAGCCGTGGTAGACAGCGTTCCGGAGTTGAAGTTGGCACGTCATAGTGTGTGTGTGGTCGGGGCATGATGCCTCAAATATATATTAATTGAAGGTGTCGGCAAAGTGTCCAGGTGTGAGAAGCGACTGCAAAAACACTGTGGATGTCTACCACTACTGTAACATTGAGAAGCGCGATACACGTCGTGAGGAAGATGGGACATGAGGCCTCGCTGCAAGACTGACTGGAAATTACGTACCCGAAACGGAGATCATCGCAAATCCGGTATGCGGCGTCAATATTCTGTAAGCCACTATAATCGGGCTGGACCTTGCAAGTGATTTGAGAAACGTAATTGTGTGATAAACAGATTACATTTTTTGCGGACTTGAATTAAGCAGTTTGTGGAACGTTTCTTTAATAGCGGGCTATGGATAGAGCCACGATTTTATGGCGAAAAGATTTTTGCAACATTTGGTCTCAAAGCCTTATGTTGACATCCGCAACTGTGTTTCATGGCCAGTGATTGGACGTTTTAACTGTGACTTGTCTTGAGGTTGTACTGACAAATCACAGACGTATTGCGTCACAATATCCTTATTGTTATTGGTGCAGTCAAATGAGGGGCCGTGTCTGAGCAAAGACGCGCTGCCAATAGCCGTGACGCAAAGCTGTCGACGTGCACGCGAGACATTGAAACAAAATTATGCAAAAATTTGTTCGCGACAAAATCGTGGCTCTAGCTATAGACTATAATCTGTTTTTGCTTCATTGATAAGGGCACCGGTGCATAAATAATACAAAGCTTAGTATGGTGTAAAATGTTCCAGATAGTATAATAAATGTATAGCTTTCTTGATTTCGCTTATTTACACAGTACACTTAGAAGTAGTATTCTAGCAAATGGCCCCTCCGGCTATGTTCCCTTTTCTTATGAAATATGTGTAGACCTCAGTTTGAAACACAGAGTGAGACAATTGTGGTAAACACCCCACGTAAGGGCATGTCGCCACTGTACAATCTTTTCCAACTAAAGGATGTTAAGGATATTGAGACTTTTACCTACTATAAGATCTGAATAATTAATTATTTGGTTTTATTTTACTTTCAGAGGTAAGAATGTTTTATTGCCATCCGCACTTACAGAAACTTAGGCGAATAAAAAAATAAAATATGTAATTGTTGGGTTACACACAATTAACCTGCACTAAAAAATGCTATTTAAAATACAATTTACTACACTGCAAAAAATCTCGTAAATAGTATGGAAAGTTTTTATCCCGTACACAGTATGGAGCACTCGCCATTCTTCAGCTTTTAAAAAGAGCAAATGTTTACTATTGTTACTATACAGGTCTGGTAATATCGGTATATATCTGACTGTTTCCTAAAAATGTATGGGCACACTACGATTGATGTTTGCAAGATAATTTTAACATACCTTCTTCCATAACACTCGTAAACATATGTATGGTAAATCTGCTAATAATGTTAACAGTGTAGGTTTCGAATCGAACCACATGGCACTTTGCATGGTGCTCATAAAATCAGTCACGACTGCAACTGAGGGTGAAATATCATTGACCTTTTCTTCTTTTTACCCGAAGTAAAATGTCAAGCTTCCTTGACAACCCTAACATAGTAAAATAATTTATTTGATTTTATGTAACTTGTCACTTGATAAAATGCATTTACTTACTCTTCAAATAGGAATCATTTAATATTCAATGAATACACGTGTTTCTTTTACACAACCAAAAGGAGCAGATTCAAATGAAATCAGTTGAATACCACCATATATAAGGGGATATTTATTAGTTATAATTTAGAGAACAGATATTTCTGAATTAGGAAATAATCACTTATACTGATAAAAATATCAGTGTGTTCCGTTCTGGCTGTTACAATTACTTACATGCCAGACAGTACGTTCTTCAACTCAGGTAGACCAAAGCTACACAGACCCGCAACATTTGCATTATTATTTGGGGACAGACTAGACTTCACTGCTCTGTATAGGCCTATACCAGAGTACAATAGGTAGAGACCTGAAAAAATTAGCGTTTTCTTATGTGCGTAAGCTAGACTTCAAACAGATGTAAGTTCGAGTCAGTTTCGCAATTGGGTCTTGACTAGTTTGACACCTTCTGGAGGACGCTGAGTCAACAATAAAGAAGCAACTAAATACAGACGCAGTCATGTGGTATCAGTAGGGACTGGAAAATTTCGCGAATTCATTTACCTGCAGGTTAGAATCCATTGTACTATGCACACTTAAGCACCTACTGTTCCACTGAGTAGCAGATAGTGGACAAATAGTCGGGGCTTGAGTTTGTATAGTACAATTGATTTTAGCCTGAAGGTAATTGAATTCGCAAAATTTTCCAGTCCCTAGGTATGAGTGTATCAGTGATCAGCCAATGAGCAGCTGTTGTTGGCTTGAGTATACAGATGTTATTGGAGACTAGCCTACAGGTAAGTGAACCCGAGAATTTTTCCCGTCTATAACAACAGGTATTCCATCGGCCAGGGGTCTCTATCTATGTCTATGTGCGATGTCATGAGTTTGACCGCTTTGCATGAGGTTGGATACTCTACCGTAGAACTATTAACTACTAAACATAATAATTTTCCACGGCAGGCCTCGACTTGTCGGCCAATGAGAGACTTGGAACTAGCATGAAGTCGTCTGGAGTCTAGTCTGACGGCAGAAAAAAACGCGAATTTTGTAATTTTTAACCACAGTCTATACGCGCAAGGCGTGCGGTACTTGCGATTTAGTTTTGTCTATATTATAAAAATCCTGTTATTTATGTTCCTTTGGCATTTCAAATGTCGCGCAGAGTAATTTTCTTGCTTAAAATGACGGATAAATGAGCTATTTTGGCTATTTTCGCATTCACGAAATGAGAATTTTAAATATAGAAGAAGGGAGCAACCATTTCAATAAAAACATTCTTAATGCTATATTCGTAAGCAGATTGAATGAAAACAATATTTCACAGTTGTTCAATGACATATGCGGTATGTTAAGTGGCTGGGATAGACGGAACCCTTATTGGAAATGAAAGCACGGTGTAACGTTTTGTTTTTAAGTAAGATGGAGGCGAGTTATTTCTACTGCGAAGATAAAGCTTTTTTTTTTTTGTGGTTAATCTTATTTTTATGATTTTTTTTAAATAAACAGAAAAGTAAAATAAATAACAAAATTTGACCATCGCGTTTATAAGGATATAGTTTATGTTTGTGTTATAAAATAAGTAACCTAACGTCAACTTAGCACAGTATTTAGATGATTGTATGCACTACTTCTATGTTCAGGTTAAGGGTTGGATTTTGTCCTTAAGCTGTCCTTAGATTAAGCCTGGTGGGGTAACGGAAATTGTTAAAATAAACTGATGTATTATTTCACCAAACTTTCATTTAAAACGACACTGTTATTTTTTAAAACATATTGTTAGAATGGGTTTAGGAAAGGTTTAATGTGTCCATGTCTTTACTTGACAGATTTACGATTTCACAAATGCTGGGCTCTAAACGAAACATGAGTAAACAACCAAAACGATCTAGGTTGTTCGGAAACTCGCTTTGGTACCGTGGAATATTTTGTTATTTACTTGGTTTGCCATTTCACATTTGACATGTCCGAGACGGAAATCGTATTGCTTGCAGTTGACGGATGTGGACGGTAATGCTGGAAACAGAATCGCAAGCAAAAAAATAAAAAAAGAAACATCGTGAATAGAATTCAATCAACAGTTGACCGATGCGTCTCTATAGGGACAAGACTTCCGTGAGGGATTAGCACACAGAAGAAGCAGCACGCTAGTTCTCTGCGATTCCCTTTCTCTGCTTTTCCGTCGCTTCTCCTCTGCTCTGATACTCGCATCAGATGTCAGATTGGAAGCCAGCGAAGAGTGGGGAGGCAGGGAAGAAATCGAGTGACCCGAAAGGTTCTTGAAGGAGGGGAGAGGTATTTTTGTACGACTTCAGCCTGCCGTTAAACAAAACGATTAAACGTATTTTGTGTCCACCAGTGTCCTTAACGTACCTCGCCAAGGATTCGGTCCGATTGCACACGCTAATGAAGTAGGAACGCAGCGTTGAAGACCGTTTTTTTTTTTTAACGTACCGGAGCGCACGCACTTTTCCGTGACTGAGTAAGAACTGTCATCGCCATGGACTCGCGACGGCTCGCCATGCGTGGTGAGGAGAATACAAGTTGAAGAGAAAACTTTCAAAACCCGACACGTCCACAAACAAACACGAAATCCGTCCACATTTTCATACTACCGTCATATCGTTACCGTAATAGTAAAAGTTCGTAACTGGTCATTCGAGCCCTTTTAAATCATCGTAATAAGGTATTTACAAAGAAATATTGTTAAAAGTAGATATAAATATTTCATTTATAATAATGTAGTACAATATTATGTATTTTTTCTTAGCGTGAGGTAAATAAAATAGTTTTTCTCTCCTTTATTCTGAATGGATGCGAAATAGAGTTACGAAGTTTTTCTTAGGTAACGATATATCTATTCCACCCGCGCTTCCTAAAATACTAGAATATTTAGTTTTGGAGCAAGTTAGAGCTTATCTTGAAAGGCATCAACTCATTGATAAGTACCAATCGGGTTGTCGTGCGGGTCACGGAACTAATACTGTACTTATGAATGTAATAGATGACATTAGATGTGCCACTGATATAAAAAATGTTACCCTTATTACTATCCTAGATTTTAGCAAAGCCTTTGACAATGTTGATCTTGATATTATGCTTGCTAAACTTCAAAGTTATCTTAATTTATCCACAAATGTAGTCGCTTGGTTCAAGTCTTATTTGTCACGTAGGTGACAAAGTGTCATCTCTGGTTATTTAAAATCTGATTGGTCAGCAGTCAAAGCTGGTGTGCCACGAGGTTAGGTGCTTGGTCCAGTTTTGTTCACATTATATATAAACGACACATTGAACTCAATTAAATACACCCAACACCATTTTTATGCTGACGAGTTACAAATGTATCCGTCCTCCCCTACATCTGATACAATTGAAGCCGTTGCTGAATTCAGTATTGACATGGAGGCTGTCCTTAACTGGTCTGCTGAAAATGGACTGTCAATAAATCCAAACAAGTCTCAGGCCATTTTGTTTGGTAGTAATAAGACGTTATTGAAAATTGTTACTGACGATTGTCCAAAAAATAGTATCGGCAATGCGAAAATCGAGTTGACATCGTCAGTGAAATTTTTAACGGCGCTTTAAATTGGTCCCTCTACGTAGCTAGTACACGTAGGAAGACAGTGATCTCTCTTCACTCGCCAAAAAAAACTTAAAAAAAAAAAAACTCCCCTTGTGCATTAAAAAAATACCTCATCCAGGCACTCATTTTTCCGTTGTTTGTCTATTATGATGTGGTTTACAGCGGCGCTGATTTTGATAGTGCAGTGTGTACAGTGGATGATGTCACTATTATTAATTTGGTGGGAACGTGTGCGTGATTGAATTGTGAACGACTTCTGTGATGATTTTTTTTGTCTCAATTGTGTTTCGTAATGTATTTGATGTTTTGTAATTTTTAGAGACTGTTCTTTGCTTATTGAATAATGTACTTTGTCTGATGATCTTAAAATTTGTAACCACTGTGGTTAAGTTGTAGACAAGGCAATTCCGCCTTAACTTGGCCACATGTAATAATAAGTTGAATTAAATAAATAAATAAAAACGAGTTAAACATATTTTCTTTATAAGGTTGGTGAGTTACACACGATTGCTATCAGTTGGTGGTGGTGATGGTGGTGTGTATGTTGTAACGGGCATATTTCATAAATACTATAAAATGTAGTGATAAACTACAATTTAAGACATTTTTCTTATTTTTTTCTGTAAAGGCAATAGTTTCAATTAAGTGGATTCAACATTAATATTTATTACAGTGCAATGGTAGAGGTATATACAGGTACGACGTACTCGTCAAACATCAAGGGGTATGCCATCCATAATAATTAAAAACACCTTAAACTATCACTATCATAAATCAAACAATAAATATGTCTTGTTTGGCATCATTGTAACCTGCCAAGCGTCAGTTGATCAATTATGGTAATGTAATTAGCATAAGTCCACATATGTTCATTATAGTTTTTGTGAGTAAAAGTAACCGTCTGACTGGCGATCTGGGAGGCCAGCTGCAACGCCACATGTGGTCCTAGAGTCGAAAGAATAGTCCTTACCCCCCTCCTTCTTCTCTCTTTCTTTCTCTCTCTCTTCCCGCTCTTTCTTCAACCCCTCGTTCCCCTGACCACTGGGAACAAGGTACTTAGTGTAATAATGTATTAATTAAGAGATGCCAAAAATATTCAACAGTAAGAAGATTATTTATGTATTTTAGTGATGTTAAAATGTAAAACTTTATTTTGTGTAATAAATGTAGGGCGAACTCACGCATTCGCGGGAAGTAGGGTGTCTCTCTCTGATTGGCTGAGAGAAACTTCGCCACCTCCTTGTGCTCGGGGGTGGGGAAGAGACGCGAGGCTAACAGAAGAGTACGCGGGATGCTGGGA
Source organism: Medauroidea extradentata (assembly GCA_003012365.1). NCBI lineage: Eukaryota > Metazoa > Arthropoda > Insecta > Phasmatodea > Phasmatidae > Medauroidea > Medauroidea extradentata. The sequence goes on from PNEQ01052271.1 coordinate 173,386, forward strand.
GAGACGCGAATATGTAAGCAAGCAAGCAACACGTGTTTAACTCCGGTGGGAAAAGGATAATTTCTTCGTCGTCGTCAAACTGCGGGGCGGTGGACAGCGTACTCAGGGGTCACCAGTCGAGTGGACTTCCTGGTGTCGCGGCCGTTTCCCAATTAACTCAACTCCGTCAATTATCTTTTTAACATTGGAGCAAACATTTAATTGTTTCGCTAACATACGTCAAAGTAGTTCAACGTCAACGGAATCTGCAACCCGAGATGCGTGGGTTCGTCGGCAATTGTTTTATAATCAGAAATGTGAGTTTTCTTTAGCTAGCTGGGCACATCATCAATCGTTCATTAATCCATTTTAATCGTCGTAGATATGGACGGAAGAGGAGGACAGAAAATGTAAAAAAATAAACGTAACAATGTGCTTGAGTAATAATTTTGCCCATCGTAGTAATCAACGTACGTCGGTAAAGACAAACAGCTTAAAGTGCTAAAGTCATTCTTAAATAAAAAAGAGTGATTATTGCAGCAAAGCATCGTAGGTTTACTTGAAATTTTCTTAAATGACCGGTTTAAACACATAATATGATAAAAATAGACGTTTGATAGATAACAGAAATACATTCCAGCATTAAATACAAACGCATATTTAAAAAACTGGCATGTAATACTTTCGCTAGAGTAGTCTAGCTGTCTGGGCACTAAATGCTTCTGGAGAGCGACGTGATATCAGAGACAGACAGCGACCTATGTCGTGTCATCAAGCAGGGAACAGTTACCTGTTGACCAGATAAGATAACGCCAGGCAGTTACAAGCACGCTTGTTAGATATCTCTGCTTGTTTTTTAAATGGTAGCTGTTACATGCTAAACGCTTTTGAGAGGCATAAAATCATCTCTTACTATTCTACAAGAATTCTACAAAACTACTTTTTGATAATCGTATATGGACCACAGAATGTTTTCCCTGACTTATCTTCCAGCAGAAATGTCAGAATATATTATTCGAAAGTCTAGCTGTGAAAACCTAGTCTCCTGTCATCCATAACTAGTCTGGATAACGGATAATATGAAATGACACGAGAGTGAAGTAGTGGCGGAACTAAAGTACACAAGAAAATGAAAGTATCCTGTTGAACCCCCCTTCCCAAATAACATCCTTGTCTATCGCACTACTCTCTCGAGGACAAAATATAATTTGAAAATCTACAATGTTCTAATACCGAAACTTAAATTTACGAGGTACAAGGCTTTATTCGCTTTGAAGCAGCTAGATTTGGAAACTTAAGTTACTTTTTCTTGAACCTAGACAATTTTCACCAAATTTGATACATCACAATGGTAAAATATATCTTACTGTCAGGTTTATGAGTTTCCTGGCTGCTTCAACTAATAGTATGTATAATCTTTGAAACAACTGTGCAATGGGAGTGTATGACTGTATTTATTTGCTTGGACATACTCCTTTGCGAAATAAATGACTGTCAAAAGATAATTAAAAATAAGACAAAAATTCATTTATTTCGCAGTGGAGTATGTCCAAGCAAATAAATGCAGAAATAGTATGGTAGTTACGCCAGAGAACCAGGACACAAGTTCTCTGTATCATTTTCCGTTAGTAATTTGTTGTTAAATTAAAATGACAGACTACAGACTATTATACACTTTCTTACTGTAACTACCTACTAGGGTTACCAGATTCCTCTGCTGTGTAAGACTCGACGCGAGCGTGTTTGGTGAGCACGGATGAGGTGTACATACATAGAACATTGAGAATGTGAAAGTTATACTAACTAGTTACACGAGACTTCTGCAGGCAAACACCGTTTGATCAGTATGCACATGCTATAATAACATTCACAGTTGCCACTGCGGTCAGATGGATAGTATGTTCGCCTCCCACCAAGACCGTCCAGATTATATCTCAGACCAGATGGCGTGTATTTTTGCAGGAGGGAACTGTGCCTTGAAGATGTCATTGACCGGTGGGCTTCGTCTGGAAAATTTTATTTGCTTCTTCATCTTCCATATTTCCTTTGTTACCTCTTACTATATCTCAAGGCCAACTAGTTAAAAACCGTCCAATTCTATATAACATTATCACAACAAGGTTGTGCAAGGACTGAAATCACACAGTACTTGAAGGAATAAGTTTTGTTATTTTGTTGGAACATACATACATTTTTTTGTAATTCGGACTATTGTTGTCGGTTTTGCACTCCTACTGTGTGATAAAGTTGGTTTTCAATTAATTTGTTGAGTTATTTTGGTTCTGTTTTGTCTTACTCTGGACAGTCTGGAAGGTACACTTTTTCCCCTTTAATACGTAATAATTTATAATTATAGGCTTTTTCTTTCGGTTGAGTGCGTTGAAATTCGACTTTGAAACAATATCCACACGCGTGACTACGAATATATTAACCAATTATTTGGTCACTAAAAGTGTGTATTAGCTATAAAAACCGTTCCTTTCATTAAAGACCCCAAAATGACATAACCATTTTATTGGCAAACCTAACGCAATCATAAATAAAGTAAAACTATTTCTATCAACCAAAAGAAACTATATTTACGGAAATTTGCGTTGCCATATGACTAGGGACCCTGTTTTTCACGAAAATAATTTTGCCCCAGTTTGTTATAGTACCGTACGTGCACATCTGCAATTTTGCTTCATGGTTATTGGCAGCGTCTCTGTGTGAAGAGCCGTATTTCATTTGACTGAGCCAATTACAAAAACTTTCCTGCAACACCACACGTCTGTGATTTGCCGGTAGAATCTCAAGGCTCGTGACAGTTAAAATATCCAATCGCTGACCACGAAGCAGGACTGCAGATGTGCATGTAAGGCACGGAAACAAAGTGAGGCAAAATTCTTTTCGCGAAAAACCAGGGTCCCTACATATGACGTAAACGATTCCAATCAGTAAAGTCAGCTGATTATATAATTTAATATCTGAAGAAGATTGTAGTTAGGGACTGAAATAACAACACAAATTACGAAACCGTAAATAAGGAATCAAACCTAGAAAATAAAGTGTAAAATATAGCCAAAATAGAATAATAAATTTTATCTATCCTATTGCATAATAACAGATTGGACATGGTACACAAAACTGAGGTGAAACTAGAAGACCAAAATTAAGTCGAAAGGGGGGGGGGGAAATTCAATAACTTTCAAATAATGGACGACTTGAAGTACACGCCCTCTGACGTCACACCCCAGGGAGAGAGTGTTGATGGAAACAAAGCTTGTTTACAAACATGCTGATTTGTTGGTTGGTAATGGCGGAAACAGAAAAGGTTGTGCACTCATAGACTTGCACGCAAGTGTAAAAAATATAAGTTTCATTTCGTGGTTAAGATACGCAAATGCATAAAATCAATGTTTATCTGGAAAAGCGGCAAATTCCAAACAAATAATCGATTTTCAGTCCATACATCTCATACGGGACATGTGAAGTCAAACGCCTGTATGGAGGTTATGTACGGTTGTGGTATCCATGGAGGTAGGAATGATTCCCACACCAGACTGAAGCTCCGCCTCATTTCAAGTCGTCCATTGGATGCTAGGAACAATGATAACCACATTTATTTTGAAGTTTGTTTATGCTGTTCGCAGTAAACTGACCAGTTTTGAAGATCTCTTTGTCTAAAAAAATAATTTCAAAATTGGCTTGATTATGGCTTCAGACGTTGTCTTATGAGAACCCTACAATATATAACCTTTGATTTGACACTAGGTTGGAATAAAGTCACACGAATTTCAAAGTGCTCACTTTATTGTGAACCGCCTATAGTTACCAGTTTATCACACTTTATGCCAAAAAGTGGATTATTTGACGGGGATTGTTATTCATTGAGTGAAAATCCAGTTGAATATAATGTAATATGCAACACATAGTATTTATAAATTGAAATAAAAAAAAATTAACTATGACTTGAACAACGAACTGAAAAACTTAACAACGATAAAGTGTTACTCGTCTTAATAATGTATGAGACATTCTGTGTGCAGTCAATAATTGTGACTGATATAACAATAAATTCGTTGATTGAGAAACTTCGCTGACCGAAGAAAGATTTCCTGAAAGACAGCCATTCCATAATGTTGCACCTGTAACAAACAAACAAGGAAAAATAATCTGTCAAGAAGAAGGAAAATGCGTACCACCAATGCATAAAATTTGACAGTTTTCAAGGCTCTGTCGAAATGAAAATGATAGTGCTTCATATTTTACTTTTAAAAAGCGTCTTTCAAAAGCCACTATACTTGATGGAGATGCTTTATTTTATAGCTTGGATGAAGGGGTCAAAGCTGAGTTGCGGATAGCAGACACAGGTGCATAAAAACACGCTGTATTGACGAAAGAGTTCTTCCTCGACTAATTATCACTTTGTGCACCAATCCCAGCCCGTTTCATTATCCAGAAGTAGGCTACATTTAAAGGAACAATAGTAAGAGTAATTTTAAAGATTTTATGACCGAATAGAATGCCATTTTCTTTTTTTTCTGTGCTACGTTTTATGCACTTAATTTTTTTGCTATAATTTTAAATTGTACATGTAAACACAGTTTTTATTTATATTCTTGTGTTTGATTTAGTGTCAATGTTGTCATCCTGGAGTGCGAATTAATATAATGTGATGGCCGGTCTCACCATCTCTCCGAATAATGACCAACCAACAAAAATCTAAATAAAAAAGAAAAGTAATATAATTGTTAAGACTCCACGACTTGACAGGACGAAAATATTAAGCAAATAGCGTCGTCAGACTCTATAGTATTAAACATTTCCGGGTGGCAGTAGCCAATCACAGTTGTGATAGTGTATAGGCTAAATAATTACCGTCTTTCTCTTTTCGTAGTAAATATTTTGTAGGTAAAAATACATCATACGATCATACGTAGGCTCACAGCGATGCAGTTCACTTTGCTTCTGCAAACTACATATGTGAGAAAATTGAAAACTATCAGCCTGTGCTCGTGTAGTGACGGAAAAAAATGTGCAGACTTATTAGTTACCTTACTGACTTTCACATAAATCGTCAATGTGTAGCGTTTCACATAGTCTTACTGTAAAATGCAACGCAGTGTGATGGAGGCCTGCAATGATTTCCAAGCAAAAATTTTATTTTCAAGGTTAGTTTTTGAAAACTGGTTTTTTGAATTTTTGCACCCCTCAGGTACAAAGTTGACCATGTTATAAAATAAATGATCTACAGTATTTATTGTTGATAATATATCTGAAATCACTCCTCAGAGAGCGACAAGATTGGCGGACATGCTGAATGCGCCTGAGCGTCCGAGTGCAATATCAACTCCACTGCACTAGCGCAACTCTGCGGAGGAGGAGCAGCCGAGAGGCTGCAGATAGGCCGGCGAACACCGCAGCAAACATTACCGTGCACTTTTACTGCCACCGAGCTAAAGCTAGGTCTTATCTTCTCCACTACACGCAGCGATTCATAACACACGTCGTGAGGTGAATTAATACCTGTCATCGTCACCATATTGCGGCCGAGGGAAGCTCGCAGATAATAAACTCTCCCAACAGATGACGCCGTTTGCTTGATGGCCAGGGAGTTGAGCTCCGACCATCCGTGTCATGTTTGCTAACAGTTTTACGTAGTCCAGGGATCAACTTCGCTCATACAGCGTTAAACCACCATTTAGCTTCTGCTTTTCGGCTAACCACTCCAATTAACAATCTCTCTTGCTTTCGCTACTTGATAAGTTGATGGCACTCGCCCTCGCACACGTGGAAAAGGCTTGCGACATAAATTACCGGTAAAAACTTGTATTTTAATGTGAGGTTTTCGGAAGCAAATACAGGAAAATAAAAATAGAATTATACTAGATAATAATCATCTTCGGTATCATTCGGCCAGAGCGATGCATTTCTTTAGCAAGATTTGTTACGTTTGTATCAAAGACCAAATCTTGGCGTTATAAATGTTACACCAAAATCACATCCCTCTGGCAAAATGCCAGTTTAATAAGTCGGTCAAAACTTTATTCTAGGATTGCCTCCATGTTGTTTGTGTTATTATGTACTGACTTACGGAAACCAAAACATTAATTTTTGTTACATGCGATTTGAATGGATTTGTATTGTGATTGAGACGTTTTACGGTGCAACTACCAAGAGGGTTCTCGGGATTATTTATGAACAAATTTATACACACGTACTCAAACGCACACGCTAACACTAACACACACACACACTTAGAAATACTTTACGAATCATAAAAAAACTATTCCAGTATGAAACGATGTAAAATAAGTCCAGCCATTCGTCTCTGACAAGTACGTCTGATTCATCTTGCTTCATATCTGGCTCATACTCTGCAGCATCCTCTTCACGCGTCAAGAACTGAAACGGTGTGCAGTGCTTTCGTCGTGCAGAGACTTGACGTGGCGACCCTGCAATTTTGTTGAAGAGATCCTGTAGAAAATGCGATCTAAGTTGTTCACCGTATTTTCGTACCGTTAAATAGGGCGTTCCTACTGAACCCTGTTCTGCGGTACGTAACATTTGATATAAAGTTTTGTCCATGTTCATCCCGGCGTTCCTCCTATTACCTTGTTTTGCGGTTTTAAATTTATATACAAAAACAGTTTTTGGCCACCATCTTTCCAATATGACGGCGGTTACCAAAGTCGGATAGATAGGGGCTTTTAGAATGTTTAAAAGGGACGTGAGACAAAGGTCTTCACAAAAGTTCAGCTTTCTTGAAATTTATTTCTCACTTTATGCTAATTTTACTGGCCTATGTTAAGTCCTGACCAAACTCTCTCACTCACTAAATTTTGTTGTATAAGCAGTCTGTTACAATTATTTGATTATGTAAGTCTTATAAACGCTAGTAGAATAGCCTAACGTTAGACTGGCTTTAAGTTCGTCATATCTTACGTTTTATAGAGTTCACCCAGCTATGTAATTGACTTTTTACGAGTAGAGGATTTCTGTTATTTTATCACCCTGTCGACCGCTGTTAAACCCCTTATCTGAATACAACCGAAGGTTCCCCAATGAACATGATCTGCTCCGTATCTGAGAAAGTACTCTGAAATCGAACCTGCGGCTACTCGGGCGGCAGTAAATCCGGTCGAAAACTCTTGTAGTGAAGTATGTATTTAAGACCGTGTTCCTTTGCCTGCACCGATGCGATTTCATGAAAATCCACCCAACGTTGTAGAGTTACGCAGCATCTTTGAATGCGCCTGACGGCAAAAACCTAATCTATATGTTCTTTATGCAAACCGACATGCTGCGTTTAAATGCACACTTTACCCGTCTTATTTTACCGCCGTTCCGTAATATACTTGTAAATTGGTATTAACTTAATTTTTCATAAAAAATAATGGCTACGATCTACAAATTAGGGACTTTTGTGGTTTGCGTCCATGTGACGTTACGCAAGAAACACGTGAAATACTGACACTGCGTAGCTAATGTGCGAGACTGATCAGAAGGAGAATGACGGAAGAAATACAATGAGGCTTTATGCAACGGAACAGTTTGTTTGCACATACTGCTCATTATAAGGGTAACGGAGTGTAGCTTGAGACGCGCGCTAAGGGCGTTCCACCACGGAAATGGAGTTAACAGAGGCCTTGTCCAGAGTTACATCCCAGGTAGGTTCGTTATAGGCCGTTCACGATAAAGTGAGCACTGCATAAAGTTTTCTTTCAGCCGTTTTGCAGCTATTTTTAATATGAAACTTCCGTGTAACTAAAAACCAGTTTAAAAGTTTTAACACTTTCAAAAGTTAACTTCTATTGGCACATTAAAGCATAGTTTTAATTAATCACAAGTTCTGCTTATTGTGAACAGCCTATACACAGTTCTGATTGCGAGAGACAGCATTTATTCTCTTGCCGTACATTGTGTGCTCTGCCCAAGCGTATCCAAGAGCCTCCGTACCTGCGTTTCAAACGCGTTGCAGCGAGTTACGGTTTTCTTTGACGAAACTATTTAATGAAAGTTACGTTTGCTTATCTAAGAAATTAACACACACTTAAAACTATGCAGCTATAGATTGGAAAATTTGGCACGTAAATTAGAAACATATTTTCGGGCCCCTTAAAATGGTCAAAATGGGGTTTCCAGACTGTCGTATATGGAAAAATAACAACCAGATTCGAAAAACACAACTGTAGAAACAAGAGTTAGACTTTGGACTGTGCTGCCCACAAATAAAATAATGTGGTCACCGCTTAAAGTGTCATAGGAAAAAGGATAATAGTAAAGCACTGCACGCCAACTGAGGAGCTTTACGGAGAGGCGATAATGCATTACACACGTCGATTATACATAATCTGAACACTCTTTAACATTTGTAATAATAAAATACTGTATTTTATTGGGGCCAAATGTGATTAGTTTTCGGTATGGTGAAACGTTTACACTCGTTTTTAGTTTCGTGATAGTTTTCATATTGAAAATAGTAAACATAAATACGTAATAACTGAAAGAAAACTTACAACAGTGCTCACATTATTATCGTGAACGGTCTATAGTGACACTCTTACCGCTCCTGCCTCACACACACATACACACACACGCAGCCTATCTAGGGAGGCCCCTTAAGGGCGCCGCCTACCCGCACGTGAGCGGCTCAAAAGCGACAGAGCTGTAAGGTCGACTTCGAAGTGCGCATCAAATGCCACGTCGCCTCAACGAGCCAAGCGCTGAACTAACGTGCAAGCTTCCCGTCGAACGGTTTTTACTGTGGGATATTAAGCTATGACCATACAATTTTATTGGTGGAAAGTCTGCAACTAAGTTCAGTGCAGGTCGCAATTTGAGTTTCACATACATCCTGTTAGTACATTTTGAAGTACGGCAGTCTGAAAAGGCCGTTTTTAGCCATGTTGGAGGGCTTAGGAACATTGTTTTTAATGAGCGTGGCGTCTTAACAGTGAGGTTCCGACCTCGTATGAAGTTTGTTTTCTTATCGTACGTTGGCACAATGGGCCGACGTGAAATATTTTCGTAGAAAAAAACCTGATTACGAACACACTGCACCACATTTTAAGCGTGGGGTACGCGGCCGCCTTAAGGGAGAAGTGATGGGAAGAACACCGATTCTGTGACGAAACTATTTTTGCACCACGTAGTTTCAATGCCTTACGTACAACTCTGAAACTCTGCATTGTAGTCAGTGATTGGATGTTTTAACTCTCAATTGTATTGGAGTTCTACCGGCATTGTACCCTTATTCATATTGGCGTAGTCAAATGAGAGATGTGCCTGAACAAAGGAGTAAACATGAAGCAGAGCTGCCAATTAGCACGTAAGGCATTCTTAACTAAATGGTGTAAAAATGACGTGAATATTTATGCTCCCTATTTTCCCGTTATTTCAGTATCATTGTTAAGATTTTCCTTAAAGATGTAATGGCTACATAAATAATATTCTTAATATTAACTGTAAGAAAATATTTATTTTAAATATCTCAGAATCACAAACGAATACCAACGCCAGCAAATTCATACTAGGCCTATAAAACTCTAGTAATTTTTTTTAAAATTAAACTGTTCTGAGAGTGACAGGACTCTTATTCAGCTGGACATCATGATTTAAGTTTCTCAAATTTTGGGATAGTTTCTCACAGAAGACCATGGCCGCTTCCTTTCTTTTCTAAATTATCAGATGCAATGATTTAAGGACTCCGATGTTTACGATACGTTAAGTATATCTACCTACATAACGTAAAGTTTAAAAAAATTGGCTGATGCAACTGGCCTGACTTAGATAATTATTCTCAAGCTAAACTACAAAACCCAGGCCTGTCTAGAAACACTCTTAAACCTGTCGTATGCTACTGTCGATTTATAGGAATGATCCAGCTATTTTCTGTTAGCTAAACCTCCAGTGTCAAAATGAAACCTACTACTGATTTACATAATGTTTTCTAGAAGAAGAAATGAAAGTTAATGTGATAAGTATGATTGGGAAAGGATTCTTAACTTTATCACTCTTTAACATAGAAATATTTAAGCGTTGGCGCTAGAATTTTAACTAGCGAACAGGCTACTGGCATTAACCAGCGACAAAAGTGTAAAAACTGATTTCCTCTTTACTGAATTAAAAAATTTAAAATAAATGCTATACAAGTTTTTGTGCTGAAATTCTACCTCAAATCTACCGTTTCATTTCCCCAATAACATTTGTAAAATCTCAATCTCAACTGTGTGTGTGTGTCTATATATATATATATATATATATATATATATATATATATATATATATATATATATATATATATATATATTCCAGATAGGCTTTACATTTTCTAATAGATAAGACTTTGCAAGTAAATACTGCTGATGGTAATAGTGACCATACTCTGCAACCAATACAATATTTAGGAGAGAAAGAGAATTGTTTCTCGTTACGCAAGAAACTTAAATGATTGTAGCCTATAACAGCACTTCTTGCAGAAATATGTCTTCTTGACACGCCACAAGCAAATCTTGAGTTATTTAAATTGAAATCACCCCCTTGTCGTTGGCCACGATAAAACGAACCGATATATCGTCGTTTCGAAACTTGCAAGCGGCTTAGATCAGCTAAGTTCACGTAAGCCTCAATTATGAAGTATTCCCCTATGAATGATGAGCAGCAGCGCGTGATAACCACCGTGTAATGACGGGAGCGTTAGTGTGTTGATAGATCGGCTGGCCCACGCTAAGTCCACGTAACAGTGTTTCTCTGTACACGTTTCAAAGGATTTTTAAACTTGGAGCCGCACCTTCTGCTACGTCTTTCAGAAGCCAATCAGTAGTGACTAAAGCCTGGCGACGTCCATTGGCTATGCAGCACTGCCACGGGCATGTTGCGTTATTTGTACAGTTTGCTAGGGAATTTTATTGAGTTCTGTTTTCGACGTTTTCTTATCTTTGTTAAAATACGTAGCTCTGTTGGTGGACTGTCAGAATAAAGCTGTTGTCCAATAGCAAATATAGTAATAGTGAAGTTTCAAAACTTTACATGTAACAGTGTTCAGTTTACTATCGTGGTCTTCATGACCATGATTTGTGGTCGTGTCACGTCCTTCTCCCCGCTAGAATCAGGCTGTGTGCCAACCGATAGTGCCATAATTTATTACATAGTAAATTACTTATGTTTCTATTGGAATTATATTATAGGTCATATAGTAATTGGTATCGGTATATGGATGTTATAACCACAGATCGTTTTCTTTGTTAGTTTCCTGCCACACCTAGCATGTTGGAACGGCATAGCGCAGCATTGTTGTATGTACAGGAATTCACTCAAAAACCATTTAATACAACGAGTTTTTATTTTTTCCGTGAAATATTTATTAAAATAATTTTTTTTTGCCAACAGAAAACGGCGTGTTAATTGTTTTTACATACTGCACATAGAAGAATCTAAGGAACGTCGCTGAGGAAATTCGGCAGTATCGTTACAGAATCACCCGTTTAAAATTTTTGGTAATGAGTTTCTAAAATTTTAAAGATAAGTACTTAATTTTATATTGGTAGTTACTGTAAAAGATTAAGATAATATAGTCACAAGTAACATTTATCGAAATAACTGTCGATGTGTACAGTGATAATGGTGACGGGATGATTCATAACTAGAGCCAGTGATTATCGGTGAAAATAATTGTACATCACTTTGTTTCAATATGTTATGTGCATAACTGCTTCATGGTTATTGACAGTGTGTGTTTGAGCAGAGGTGTCACTCATTTGACTGTGCCAATTAGAACAAGATTACTGCGATACCACACGTCTGTGATTGTCGGATAGAACCTCCAGACGCTGAGAGCTAAGATCACACAATCACTTAACAAGAAGCAGAGATGCAGATGTCCACGTAAGACATTGAAACAAGTTGGTGCTGAATTATTTTCACCAGTAATCGCAGGCTCTATTCATAACACCTCGTGTCTGCAGCAGTTGTAGGCAGACTGAGTGGAGAAACACACACACATAAACATAACTGAGCGAATGTCAACACGCTAGTACGGGGACATACTAGGTTTCTTTGAAAATGCACTGGCAGCCATGCACCACCGGTGTGTGAGGCATGTGTGCACGTTAGTGGTCGCTCTTTAGGTTATCTGATGTGGCATACGGATGTAATAAATGGTTTATAACCTTGCATTTCGCCTTTCGAAAATCTTAAAAACGTTATTTCCGAACCCTCTTTCAATTGGAAAATTTTGTTTTATTTGCCTTTATCACCCAGTTCACTTAGGGCAGATATTTTCCGAGCACCCGGTCATTCTCGACTCAGAAACTTGAATGGTTTGCGTAGTTCAGGGTGCACTAAGTTAATGAAAAACTTTGTCGTGTAACGACATCGTGCAATGTTTGTAGACATTAACTGAACACCTCGGTGTTCATATTCCTGAAGGAAGAAATGATTCAGTTTTGTTTACAGCGACGGACACTTGCGTGGCATAAGAGTTTCCAACAGATCGCGTCTGTATTTTGCAATTTCTTTATGTCGACTCTGCTCCGCCCCTATCTCACTCCACTTCATACACATATACAAGTACAAGTCGAGCGCAAGTTTGTATACAGAGAACTAGAGGTAAATTCAAGCTAAAATTGTTTATTAAATAAATTCTTAACAACAACAAAATGTAATCTTCGGTCAGAACTATAGTATATCAAGACCCTGAAGATGCTGGCTGTAGTAATAGGCGTTATGTCGGTAATGTGACCACAACGGCGCTGTTCCAGTCTGGAAGTCAAGATATTCATATAAAGAACAATGGCCGCAACAGCCAGTCATATTCTAAGTAGCGAAGCGTGAAGTGTTCTAGGGCAAGCGGTGATTAGCGATGATTAGAGGTGATTGATGGTATATCGCGGAAATGATTTGTGTCAACATACCTTTGAAAACATTGTAGTTTCTTGCAACATATCTGATTCTGTGATATAATTATGGCACAACGTACCTATCTGCAGACCAATAATAGGCATCAAATATTAAAATATCGTGATTCTTATTGGCTCAGTCAAATAGGGTAACAGCTCCAAGAACAAGCTAAAGCCAGCAGTCTTCTGGTAAACTGAACGTGTGTTGAAATCCAGCAAACAGCCAAGTTTTTCCACTATAAACCATCATTTATAGCAATGACTATACATAGAGCCTGTGATTATTGGTGAAAATAATTCAGCACCAACTTGTTTCAATGAATGTCTTACGTGGACATCTGCATCTCTGCTTCTTGTTAAGTGATTGTGTGATCTTAGCTGTCAGCGTCTGGAGGTTCTATCCGACAATCACAGACCTGTGGTACCGCAGTAATCTTGTTCTAATTGGCACAGTCAAATGAGTGACGCATCTGCTCAAACACACACTGTCAATAACCATGAAGCAGATCTGCAGTTGTGCACATAACATATTGAAACAAAGTGATGCACAATTCTTTTCACCGATAATTACTGGCTCTAGTTATACAGAACTCTCAGTTGCGAATGGAACAATTAGACTGGTAGAAACAGATATACTTCATAGTCAGTAGCGTGTAATGCGAGGAACAAATTATCCAGTAATACTATAGTTGGAATTTATACCACTTGCATTGGAATCTACTATTCTTCGCCACTGCGATGTTCTCCTGCCATTAAAATAATTTTTTTGGTTAACTGAAAATATCCGTTTTACAGAATACACACAGAAGAAAATATTTTGTGGCAGTTACAAAATATTTTATGGGCATTTACCCTGCGAAATTAATTTTGTGGTCACTACAAAAACATTTAGTTGACACCACTAAAACATTGTGGCCGTGTGTAGTTACTACAAAATAATTTTGCGGGGAGAGAATTTCTATAAAATTTTTCTTTCAGTGCATACGTTATCTAAACGGGAACATTAGATCAATCCAATATTTTCGTTTTACAAATAAACATCCTTTGTGAGAATCATATTTTGTGTAGAACAACAAAATCATGTTGTCGTATCGGATCGATACGTCTGTCTCTCAGAGCAGCCAAACTTTAGTGCCAGTTTTATTCTCATCTATATGCTGACATTGTCTGAAAGATGCAACCAATGTTGTTAGACGTTTAAATAAATGGACAAAAAAATACTTGTACGTAAGCATTGTGATATAAGTAGTTTCGTAAAAATTTAGGGAAAACATGTGAAACACACATTTAAAATACGATTTTGTAGCTAATAACGTCGAGCCATTTCAGGTAGGGATCCGCAAATACGTGATTGGAGGGAGCAAGCACGGGTTTTTGGAACAAAGGGGCCGTAGGTCTGCTGTTATTCGTTTGGGTGCTGTAAACGATTACAGAATTATGATCTGCTGCTGGCTGCTCGCTCGAGCTTAAGGCCTTGCTCCTTAGTTTTGCAGTGGTTTTGAAAAAAAAAACGCAAATTAATACATATATCAACAATTAATTCTGGCAGTTTTAACACTTATATACAGTCGTTTGTATCTGCATTTTTCTGTTGCAATAAATCAATCTGATTTTTAGATTTTTGCCCCTGAATTAGCACAAACATTGTAGTCAAAATAAGCCAAAATTAAGGAAAATTATTTTTTGCTAGGGAACCGTACATTATTTTAAAAAACGCTCTGGCAGAATTGTGTATCGTATGACTCTACACAGTTTCAAATTTTTTCAAAGCATTTAGTTAAAAAAGTATTTAAGTTATTTGCAATTGTTTGCAATAAATGAAAGATCATAGCGTTAAGCGTAATACGCAGTTTGCGATTTTTATTAATAGTCTAGCTGCAGACTGTGTGAACTAGCAAACGTTAAGTTAAAAACACCCGTACTTGCACCATTATTTAAGATGAAAGGACATGTGCAAGACGAATGAATTGTTGCGCTGACAACCAGTGCCTCAGTAAGTAGCTCCTGTAGCGACGAAACCAATCACCGAAGACTCTTAGTACATTTGTTCACAAAACTCGTATACGTACCCTCTAACACCTCTCATTCTGTAGTTGCGCACAAGTGTATATCTGATAAGTTTTCAGTCTGGCTGGTTTGATCCTCAAGGGGGTAACAAGTGTATATATTATATGTAGGGACAGGAAAATTTCGCGAATTCAATGGCCTGCATGTTAGAATCAAATATCCTATGCATACTCAAGCCCCGACCATTTGTGCACTAGCTGCTACTCAGTGGAACAACAGACAAAGAACGAATAGACGGAGCTTGAGTATGAATAGATCAATAGATTCTAGCATGCGGGTCATTGAATTCGTCTCAAATTATGAGTTTTCAACTTGTGAATGTAGGGGGGGGGGGTGATGGAGGTTATTTGTACATCAGGAGGGACACCTGAGGCGCTGCTAGGCAGGGATGAAACTGCGGTGGTTCGTCATTGTCTTCCAGACGACGGGGTGACAACACAACACTAAGTCGTGAAACTGGAGAGGTAACTGTACATTTTCTTCCCCGTCCGAGATTCGAACTTGGGACCAAGCGAGGACACACAAACAAACATATATAATGTTGACGCACGCTACTATAATTGTGGCAGGGATGGTATCACAAGGAAATGAATCAAAAGTGGTGTAAGACTAGTGTTGAACAAGAAGTGGCGGTATACGGTTACATAAAGTAATCTGCTGGGGGTTACTCAGGGTTCATAAGCAACGTGAAACGGTTTGCTCTATCACCAGGTTAACGTTTTAAAGCCTGTAAGCTCGACGCTTGAAAACACCACTCGGTTTACTGTTTGAACGTCCCGAGTAGAAACTCTGGCTCGTTCTAGCTCATCCTCGTGACTTAATATAACCGCCTGATGACGGCGGATGTTGCGAGGCTGATCCCCTGCCAGGACGTCGCACTTCGCTGGTGATGAACAAGACAATGCATTACACATGAGCGGCGTAGGTGGGCCGAGGATCGAGGTGGCGAGGTCTGGTCCATGCGGGCGCGGCGGCGGAGGTCGTGTGATGTGGCGGGCGCGGGTAACGAGGCGCAAACAGTACGGCGGGATTACCTACCGCACCTCGCCGACATGCAAATGTGAGGTTCTAGCTGTGTGTGCCCACTCGTCAGGTGTTCACCCTGACCCCCCTCCTCACTCCGTGTCATTAGCGTCAACTCGCCAACCTCTACATTAATTACGGCCGCGCTGCCGTCATATCGCTAACCCCTGTTCCGTCAAGGCGCCTATGACGCAGTTCGACTCTGAGGAGTCGCGCTCTTGTTGCGGGATCCTGGAACCTGACCTCTGAATTTACCCAGCTTAACAGCTTTGAGTCGCTATCCAAGTGGTCTGAAGTCCAATAACGTCTCATCTTAGCCCGTCTCTGCATAGTTGTAGGGCGTAAGCCCTCGGATATTAAGATAAGACCTCGAGCAGCACTTTAAAGACCACTGGATGTATCAGTACGACCTAGAATGATGGACAATACTTAAGAATAACACAACATTTTATGCCTTGATCGCTAAATTGGCTATCGGTGTTTTTTATTTATAGTACTTTTCTATCGTTCTTTCGGGTGTGACCCTTTATCTTGTTGCGTAAAGTCAAACGGAAGCTTTTCTGTTTCTGTTCTATGAATCAGAATGGTATGTTTCTAGACAGAGAAGTCTGAATAAGCGGTTTATAGACGTTTTGTAGGCCCCCTAAAACAGCCTCGGACCGCTGTGTAATTTTTAAACACGTAGGCCTAGTCATAGTTTGAAGTGTTTCCTTCTAATAGACAAACGTATTGGTAAAACGTTAACAATATCGTATTACACAAACCGTATCTTCGCCACTCAACTGCCATACAACTATTTTAATTTTTTAAAATGTATTTTAATCGGCGACTTTATCATTTTGTTGCGAGAATGATGGTTTTAAACCCAACACATGTTTCTGTCTGTGTGTCTTTCGAATCCGGTGGTCATTTTCCACAAATAAAAGTCTGGAAAAAAATTAATTTTTAGCAGTTTTTAAGATTCTGAAATTTGAGTTTCACATAAACACGTTAAATTTTGAAACTTGTAAATACATTGCATTGTATGTGTTCTTTTAGAAGGTACACCAATGCAATTTATGTTAAGTAGTTTTGTAAAAAAAAAATTGCTACTGGCTACAACACACTTCTAGGGTAGATATGGAGGGCCCTTAATGGTGTCCAAATTGTCCAAAACTTCCATATGTATTTTCAGTATATTATACATTTTGATGATATTTTATCGTGTACTAGTGTGTTAAAGGGTAAAACGGAGCATCATCTTTTTAAAACCTTAAATAGAGTAGTTATATGAATTTAAATATAATATGTTGAGCAATACAAATTTCAAATCTTGCTATATTACCATGTTGATCTGCATCTCAATACATGTTGAAGACAATAGTACAAAATAATTAATTTTCATGGAATTTCGTTAAGAGGTTTGCATGTATTTACATTTAATTTTATGATAAATACCAAAGTAAATGTAGCAAAATATTAAGCAGTGGTTGAAGGCGAACGAGTTATCCTAGTCCAGATAAATTTATTTTAAGAGTTGGTATTACGAAAGAAATACTTAAATCAGCAAATATAAATGTTTGGAGATTTGCTTTGCACAATATGTAATAGTAAAATGAACATAATAGTGTTTAATATACATAACAATTATTTTCCAGTTAGTTTCGTGATTTATCACATTTTTTATGTGAAGTCACTAAACCACAAAAAAAAAAAAAAAAAAAACACCTAAATTAGTTGACACTTAAACAACCTCACAAAGTGCCAATTTCCTACCTTACGAACACAATGATTCCCTAGTTCTTTTTCTTTACGCAAGGATCTGTAACTAATACTACCATGATCAAACACGCAATCAACACATTAGCACGAAACTTTCACGTCGATATCTGGCGTACCTGCGAAGTATAGCAAATCTGCGTTTTCTCTCAGGACCGAGAATTTCTTTCAGGACTTGTGGACTCATTTTCAGGAACAGTCCAGCCCTGATGCTAACTCCGCCATCTTATACAGGCTTCAATTGGGACCTGCAATCTCTTCGAAGATCCTCAACTTGCAAGGGACATACAACTAAATGAGACTATGCGCAACATCAGCGGAAAATTATGACTCCTCCTGTTTATGGCTTCTTATCTTGGGTCTCATACTCCTTCTCCGTGAGTATCACAATATCTTAGACAATATCCAGTTATATATCTACAACGATGTAGTTAATATAGAACTATGTTAACGGAAATCCAGACGTTAACGGCAAAATAACATGTGACAGGTGACTTCAGCGCCCTTAGTATGTGGAAGCAATTGTGACTAAGAAAGTGTCCTCCACAATTGTTAAGATCTTCCTTGCATATCCAAGAAACTACTTGGATTTGTTAAACTTCGAACTATATGGACAATCATCATTAGAATACGCACAGGGTTAGGCAGATGTGCTGAAACATTTAATAAACAGGGAAATATTCCATCACCAAGATGAGATTGTGTGGCTAAAAGGCAAACAGTCCAGCACATAATAAACGAGTGCCCCAAACGAGCTTATGTTGAAACATCCGCTTGCGTATTTCAAGTAAAGGATGATGCAAGAGAATATTTACATGATCAATATGTGATGCTCTAAATATCTTGTATATCTGTATATCTTGAGACTTGACAATGCATGCGACACAATAAATAAACAAAACACGTGCAAGGGACCTGAACCAACAACTGAGATACCAGCCAGAACATGATGTGTGTAATCCCTGGTCCATCACAGTGTCACCAGCTAGTAGCGAGTTATTGTCCTCACTTCGACAGTCCCAAAGCGTATGCAACCCTGACCCCGGACGGACTTGCACGGAGAGGCTTCATCACACCGTTACCACGACAAGATACGGACAGGGATATTTTCTGCCAAAGGAGAGAGCGATACGTGGGATCAGCACAACTCCTACCAACCTATAGTAACGTCAGAGTTACTGTATCTTCTGTTTGCTCGCTTCTACATAAAAACCGCTTCCGTCACTTTACCAGAGTCGTTACACCTTGCAATAAACTTCTAACGCGCGCGCGCGCACACACACGCACACTCAAGAGCCATGAATAGGTCATTGTTAAAATGAACGAAGTCCAAATTCAACTAACTATGGTTTTTGGTATGTCAGACAGACTGAAGTTGAAATTAACTTAGTCCTTGAATTCTGTACATACAAAACAATTGCATGTTGTTTTGTAGGCTCTGTTAAAAAGAACTAAGTCCATAGACTTCATTTCGCACACTTATGATTTTTGGAAATTGAGTGTTTTAACAATTACCGATTCATCTACCAGACAACACACTCGCCACGTATCGTTCTGCAAGGCCTACTACAGATAAGGAACTGACACTAATATTTATAAGCGGACTTCACCTCAGGCATGTTGAATAATATCAGAACGAAATCATTTTTGTGGAAAATCTGCGTGTGTCTCTTCGCAGTCAGGCAACCCCTTTTATTCCCGTTCTTTTTTAAACCGTAAAATTGCTTTCCTTCTAAACGTGTAAATATTTTGTTTTTGTAAATTTGTAAATGTTTTTATTCTAACAGTAAAATTATGATTATGTAATGTAAATTTTGTTAGTAATATCTACGGCAAAACAGGAACATGCGAGCCGCTAGCGTTCGCTTAACATGAACTGGAAGCTGACAGAGCAATCGCGTCTTGCTGAGGGAAGTGAGGCGACAAGAGCGCAGTTAGCAGGCAAGTACGTACTCGAGTTATACCGGAGGAATCCCTAGCATCTCTTCCTTGCCCTCGACGAGGGGTGAAGAAGGAAGAGGACAACCCTTGCCCCCTCCAACCCTCTTTTGTACGGAACAGTCGCTCTTCACGCTAATCATTCACGACAAGGAGAAATCGATGGCTGGAGAAGGCCGCAAGAGAGGAATTACCTCTTGGAGCTGATGGAACCACGAAAACAAGGCTTCTTCGAGACTTGACGTTAATCCCTTTGTCTTACGCCGCAGAGCAGTAAAATATAACCAGATCTACGTGAAAACGTGTTGCCCCTTACATGTTCCCAATTACTGTTTTTGTGAACTAACTTTTGCATTTCCGTCTTATAGTCAGTTAAACCCAAATGCCTGAAACTTGAAAATTAAAAACAACGCACGTTAACTTCTGATTAGGATTTACGTTATCATTCGAATATGTGTTTTGTGATTGCGCCCGATACTTTAAAACAATTTGTTTTGGAGCGATGCAATAAAATGTCAAAAATTACGTCTAAGAAAACTATATTTTTTGTTTGACTAATAGTTAACATTGCTTGTTTCGTTCCCCCAAAGTTTTCTTGAACTGGTTACATTGCATTTTCGAATAAAACACCTTAACACAACGTTTTGCAAAATTTGTCTTGTAAATTTAAAACACTAAATTTTTTGAGAATATGCAGAACATAGTCTTTAAATTAACTCAGCAGGAGGCTATACATAGTATACTACATTTATGCATTACATATACGCACACACGAATCAAAGGGTTAAGAATTTGCAAGAAGTGGAGGAAGTGAAATAAATCTACACACGTTTATGTCACATGACTATTGAAACATGTAGTTGTATAAGCCTTCAACGAGCGGATTGTCTGTGGTACTCGTTCCATGTCTGCTGGGGCCTTACTGGCGTGAAGAATTGACTTCCTCAATAAATTGCACTTCTCAATAGTAATAGAACGTTCTTCGAATAAACAACTGAAAAACTGCACGAAGATACTTTAATTATTCAATTACTTTGAATAATATATGATGACCATAAAATATTACCCCTACTTTGAATGTCTAAAATATCAAGTATAATAAAACCCTGTTGGTTGACCAGTGAAATGAACCGTGGAACCTTGAAGTTATTTTTTACCTTATATTCATAAACGTCCTATGTGATCACTAACAGCATTAAGATCAACACCTAAGTGATACTCAAACTTTTTCCACACTCATGCCAGCTTGTCGGTGTTAGCCGGCAATGGTGGGTGAAACTCTTGGTACTTTAAGTACACTACAGGAAAAAATCGCAAATGGTAAGATCTGAGCTTCTCGGAGACCAGTGAGGAAGAATCTGATCACAAGCTGTCCCGCGACCAATCCAGTGTTGTTGC
The DNA here is from genome assembly GCA_003012365.1 of Medauroidea extradentata. Taxonomy (NCBI): domain Eukaryota; kingdom Metazoa; phylum Arthropoda; class Insecta; order Phasmatodea; family Phasmatidae; genus Medauroidea; species Medauroidea extradentata. Next base: position 194,430 of record PNEQ01052271.1, read on the forward strand.
AACGTACCGTTAAGACATCCGCGAACAGTGAGGTGCTAATTGATTGGGAAGGGGGGAGGGAGGAATGTACGCAATCCTGTTTTGGAAGATGAAATCCCCGCTGCGTCTTCTGACTGAGATATGGTTGTATACAGAGTGTACGCACGTAAAACAACTATTAAAAGTAATTCGAAACAGCCATGCTTGTCTTTGTTCCTTGTCAGACGTTCTTCTATACGCACTCCATGTGGTGTCACCAGTTCAAACGTAACATTCATACATTGCATTGTACATTGTCCATTTCATTGGGGTATCATAATTTTAAAACAGAACATTTCTGCCATCACTTCTGAATCAATTCTCGGTGATAAAAGTTTTGTATACTCCTTACAAAAGCGATCTTTAAATACATTAACTTGTTTCCGATATTCTATTCTCTGAACTACATAACTTATGGGCACCTCTGTGTCGTTCTTTCCTGTGGCAACTTGTGGCTTGACTTGGGAGACCGTCGCAATGATCACTTCCATACCAACATTAACGGATTACATTTATTTCGCTCATGTTTCAGCTGGCTTTCATAAACGACTGCGTTTTTAATGGCGTTGCACGCATTGAAGCGACTACTGAGTTAATCTACCAAGGCACCTTCAAAAACATATATTATCGTACATAACATTTCATAGTATCGTAAATAATAGTTAGTTCAAAACAATAAGAATAGTTCTTCTTAGCGTATTTTTGCTCTGCTTTATTATCTTTTTTCAAAATTTCGATTACATGTTTTGACCCCATGTAACACTTCTATTGAATTAATAATGAATTATGCCCAAATTTTGATCACATAACGCGATGAAAGTACAAGAAATGTAACTATGTTGAAGTTATGTCATTTATAATACCTAATACATAAAAAAGTGTTCAGTTTTACTTAGCACAAAATTAATGCAGTACTCATTTATTAAGTCGTAGAAACCTAGAGATACATTGTATCACTAGCTACAGAAATAGTTAGAGTTCTTAGTCTGCTATGTCATAACATATACGATTTGGGAGTTTTGTTAAAGGATGCTAAAAATAGCTCCGTGTCAATGTTTAGCCGGTTATAAACGTTAGGTTCGTATACAAGTCGTACCACATAACTACGATTAAACAATTGAATATATTATTCCTAAAATATATTACATGTTCGTAGTTCTTACGAATGCTATGTTCTGGAAAACTACAGTTAATTCTATTTGTCCAATTTAAATGTGTATTTCTAGTGGTAAATCGCATGTCGAAATCTGTGGTTACCTGTTCATGGCTGCAGTTAAATGATACGTTTAATATTGTTGTTCGGTCGTTACTTAACTGTAACATTAGCAAAATTATATTTGATCTTAGTCGACTTTGTGAACCCCCAAATACAGAAAAGTACTCTTTACAATCATGTTTCTTTTGTTAGATTAAATGCAAGTAAAGATCTATTCGCACCTACAAATAGAATTTGAATGGTCGGGGCTAATTATATATATATATATATATATATATATATATATATATATATATATATATATATATATATATATATATATATATATATATATATATATATATATATATATATATATATATATATATATATATATATATGGGTCCCTTGTCAAAAATCAAAGGTTTTAATTTTCTTTCGTGCTCACGCATTGCGAGGGGAAATTTTCTTGTCCAGCTCACAGGTAACGAGCCACGGTTTGATTTGTCAGAGTCATAATATGATCGTGGAACGTCGACCCTGCCCGCACTAAGTCAACCACAGTGATTTCTGAGCTATCAATCAAAGGCAGTTCTCGCTTCCCTGCCAACGAGTCGGTCCCTGCGGGATCAACATCTGTCAGGCAGCTGTTCCAAGGTGTGATTGTCACATACTAACTAATCGTGAATGTAACAAATCACTGAAATCGCACGTCCGCCTATTGGCCGTCAGTCGCGACGTTTGCGACAAAAATTAGAGTAATGTATTCTCATTATCAGCAGCCGCGAAGACACGGTGCACGTTGGGATACTGGTCCCGTCCTCTCTGCCGACTAAACATTAATTGGAATGTTCTTGACTGTGACGTGCCGCGCGAGAGAGCATGCCCGCGTGTCTGGCTTCCATGTAACATATCGACTTCAATCATACCAATAGCGAAACGTGGATGTGCTCCAAGGAATTCGGTGCGTGGCAATGTCTATATGACTGCGAGTTATCTGTAGAACCATTAGTAGAGTCCCGGAAATTTCGCGGTTTCAACTGAGGAGAGGTTGGATTTCTAAGTCATGTATACGTTGGAAACTTTTTCGATCGGGTCACTATGTTATTAAACCGAACCAATGGCGGACATGTATAAAAACACACATGGACTCCCGTGCTACATCGTAAACTGTACAAATGCTCACTCACTGGAACAGCAGCCAATGAACAAGTATCTGCGGACAGAGTGTACACAGGACTGTGGAGTCCAGCCTGCTGGTTGTTGAACCCACGAAATATCCGGGACTCTAACCATTAGACACACTCTCCAGCCAGTTTCGCGCCACTAATGAGGAATGCATTCTCCAGTAACACGCTCTCTGTCGCAAATAAGTACTATACTGGTCGAGTCCTACAGGTGTTCACGGTGTACGTCCGATCTTACATCACTTCCCTTGAAACGGGACAGCAAATCGCAACTGATTCAATAGCAGCCCATCGCATAGCTTTAGTGCCTTCTTGAGCCCCACTTCAACTAAAATTACTTTCGAGACAATAGACCATTAAAGTATGAAAATCAATACATCACATGTTCTGCACCCCGAGTACACACTTCCTTCTAATCAAATTTATTGTTGTGTTATAATAATATTTTCTCTCATCCTGATACATTTTTTTGAAACCTAACGTAGGACGTTCTTGGTAAAGTGAGGACTTACGAAGACGTATATTGTAAAGAGAAATGATGGTAATATATTATTAATTGCGGTTTCAGCTGTTAACTTTTGAATATGATATAACTAGAGCCCTGTAATTTTCGCGAAAAGAATTTTGCAGCACTTTGTTTCAGTGCCTTACGTGCGCACCTGCATCTTTGCTATGTGGTCAGTGATTGGATGCGGTAACACCCAGCGTGTGGAGGTTAAACCCGCAAATCACAGACGTGATGTGTGACAGTTATCCGTGTACTGATTGGCACAGTCAAATGAATAACGACTCTACACAAAAACACTTTGTCAATAGCCATGAAGTTGAGCTGCAGGTGTGCACGTAAGACACTGAAACAAAGTGGGGCAAAAATCTTTTCGCGAAAACTACCGGGCCCTAGATATAACCAATAAAATGTGTTTATATGATGAAATACAACGTTACATGCATAAATTGTTTAACAAAATGTAACAAGGACTTCAAAAGGGCTCCTGTTATATTTTACAGCAATAATATACAAAATTTCCCGAAAATATCTTCCGATGTTTACACAGGTTGTAGTATGCAACAAAACAAGACGAAAACATGTTCACGTAAACTCAACATTAAGGGTGTTATGAACAGTTAACGATGAACGTTTAAAACAGTATTTTTCCGAAATATGCGAAACTACTCCACGTACTAAGACAACATTGTCAGCATTGCTTAATGCTATTGGGATCGTTAAACCAACAGCATTTGGTGCTTGATACCTTCCACCCTTAGGAAAATAGCAGGGGTGGTTAGCCCCTAATTGCATACAACTTTTTTACCGTCAGATTTTCCATACATCTGAAGATGGTTTGTTGAGTAATGTTACCCGTGTAACAAAAAATGTTATTTCGCCCAGAGGACCCCATAGTAGGAGAGGGAAAAATACGCGATTTCAATGACGTGCATGCCAGAACTTAAACTCAGGTCCCGTCTATTGGTTCACTGTCTACTATGATCTTTGAAAGAACTGTGCAATGGGAGTGCATGACTGGATTCAGTTTCTTGGACGTACTCCATTGCAAATTGAATGGCTGTCAAAGAAAACTAAACAAATAAAAGAAAACCATAATATAAGCAGAGTATGCTTAGTCAGCAAGATACATACACAACAAGAAATTCCAAAATGGAATCGGGTCAAATAGAAACAAGGAACAAACAGATAATAAATGAAAATAATAACAAATAAAGTAAAAATCCAAATAACATGCGACACAACGATGAGATGAAACAAAAAACACAGCAAATATCAGACACGAACAGAAAAATAACAAAAAGACACAACAAATAGACGAGACAAAACGCAACAGATAACAGACATATACAGAAAAGACAAACGACACAATGAAGAGACGAAACAAAACACAGTAGTTTTCCAGACAGACAGTGTTACGACGTTTCGGGAACTGGAATCTGTTCCCGTCATCAGGTAGACAAACAGGGTTCAGGAACACGAGTGCGACTGATCATCGTGTTCTTGAACCCTGTATATTCCCTGATGACGGGAACAGATTCCAGTTCCCGAAACGTCGTAACACTGTCTGTCTGGAAAACTACTGTGTCTTGTTTCGTCTCTTCGTTGTGTCGTTTGTCTTTTCTGTATACGTCTGTTACCTGTTGCGTTTTGTCTCGTCTATTTGTTGTGTCTTTTTGTTATTTTTCTGTTCGTGTCTGATATTTGCTGTGTTTTTTGTTCCATCTCATCGTTGTGTCGCATGTTACTTGATTTTTTACTTTATTTGTTATTATTTTCATTTATTATCTGTTTGTTCCTTGTTTCTATTTGACCCGATTCCATTTTGGAATTTCTTGTTGTGTATGTATCTTGCTGACAAAGCATACTCTGCTTATATTATGGTTTTCTTTTATTTGTTTAGTTTTCTTTGACAGTCGTTCAATTTGCAATGGAGTACGTCCAAGAAACTGAATCCAGTCACTGTCTACTGTTTCAGTGAGTAGAAGATAATGATAAATGGATGGCATTCGAGCATACAAAGGAGAGTGAATTCTAACATGCAAGTCATGATCTTTGAAAAATCTGTGCAGTGGGAGTGCATGACTGGATTTAGTTCTTGAACATACTCCACTGCGAAATGAATGACTGTCAAAGAAAAATAAAGAAATAATAGAAAAGACAGTATGCTTAAGTAAGTAAGCATACTCTGCTTATTTATGCTTTTCTATTATTTGTTTAGTTTTCTTTGACAGTCATTCATTTCGCAGTGGAGTATGTCCAAGAACTAAATACAGTCATGCAAGTCATTTTTAAATAGCAAATTTTTCCTTTACCTTTCCACGGCAATACTTTACCGATATTCAATAGCCTCTGTATTACTCCAGGGAACATAATGTATGGCACTGCACTTCAGTCAGCTCTTAGCAACGAGGTTTTCATTGCTGGTGAGGTCCACCGACCACCGGCACGATTCCCACGTGTCCATATCCGGGTCGTTGTGTCAGCTCACTGCGCGGCCCCTTCCAAGCATGTGGAAGTGCCCACCATGTTCTTGCTGTCGACTGCACTGAAGTTACTTCTACTTCATGTTAAATATATAAAGACATTTATGAAAAATTTGTTTTGCGAAGTCTCGTATCTGCGCTGTTGTCGGGAAGGGGTTAAATTAGATGCGAATTTTACGGTTGACGAAAGTGACAGTATATGGAATAAGTACGCTGCAGGTGGAATTAATTGGCTGAGCATTATTTTTTTCCTGATTCTTTCCGTGTGAAGTTCCTAGGAAGGCGCGAAACATTAGAAGAACCTTACTTTCCATGATGGAAACAATAAACATAAAAAATTGGTTTCGATCCCATTTTAATACCGGCGGAACTAGTGGTGAAAATTGTCCCTTTCCAGACTAATATCACTGAGCTTCCTAACTTGTTCTTTAACTGCAGCACTCGCTGTTTGTGCACTATCGGCCTTTCTAGCTATGTCAAGAAGTCCTGTGACGTTACTAACATACCTTCTCGGCTACGGCAAATGGAAACGTATTCCTATTTTAATTCGTACATTTTTGGAGCTAGACATATACATGTTTAGCCTCCTGGCACAAAATAAGGACCAAAAGGAGTTATAAAGTAACTAACTGAACCGCTTTTTTAAACTTGCAGGGAAATACCCTGATTTATTGTAGCGTGTTTCCGATTTAATGTCGGGTTGTACTAAAAAGTAAAAGAATAATTATAATTGACGTAAATAACTCCCAACTTTAAGTGAAATCTCGTATCAGATGTTACCGATGTGATTTTACACTCCACACATATTATCTTACTCTCACGAAATAATACTAGTAACAAACCTTTGAAACTTGAATACAAGTAGGACGTATGAAACTATTACTTACATTTTGATTTTGACATCTAAAATACTTCGCACAGTGGTACGGTACGTAAGTGGAAATCACTCTTCGCGGGGTTAAAAACAACAAATGCATCAATTACGTTTTTGTGAAATTTTGTTTCTTGATAAAAGGCTATTGTTTGTTATCCTTTCAACACATTTCCCTATTTAAATTCTAGTTGACTGCAAAATATAAAAAAGACGAAAATGCTTGTTATTGTAGTGATGGTTTATTACTGCGCATTAATTCTCTGTATTCACGCGAGAGAGCGAGATAAATTGATTAGTTCATGTGTAGGCCACACCGCAGGGCGTTATGTGAAAGCACGGTGCAACAGGAATAATGTTTAAATGCACTGTTCGGTGTCGATATAAAGTTTAGCTCGCCGCTCTCGCCCACCACAGACCGGCTTCACGCGGCTGCACAAAAGGAAACTGCGAGCGTCATTGTCAAATAGTGCCTGCAGGGTTGCCAACATCCTGTTAGCGGTCGAAACGTTTCCTTATCGTCTCATCAGTTCATCTGCGTGGGGTTGCCATCCCTTCCCTCTCTCCAGCCCAAGTTCCACCCTATTTCTCCCCATACCCCCGCGCAGGTACTGATTGATTCCCAACCTCTGTTTTGCCACCGAGAGACAATTATTTTACCTCGCCTTTAGCAACAACAGCGATGGAATGGAGACAGGAACGGAAAAAAGTTTTAACTGTATCACTAGGCCGGTGATTGGACGTGGTGCAGCTGGGAGCAGCAACAACATTTTGCAAATCAGTAGCTTAAAGTCTCTGCCATGAAAATGAGGAACTGTGCTACCTCCTAGCGAAGATGATTAGGATATCAGATAAAATCTGAGGCAGATTTGTGTTTTGTAATTCAAGAGAACCTTTTATCATAGCTTTTCTTAAATGTTTGTTATTACGGTCCGATTTAAAGTTTACGAATATTCTCGGATTTAGTATGAGTGTGTATGTATACATGCAAATTATTATTCACTGTAATAATATATTTTAAACAGGTGTTCTTAAACAACCTAATCAAGAAGAAAACACACATCCGGCTTACTTTTTTCAATTTAAATATAAAATTCACAATCCCACAAGGAGGTGCGAAATGGTTTGCGTTATTAAACATGAACATGCATTTATTTCACATTGACATTTTTAAAATAAAATATCAATTAGGTTTTACTTACGTGACATAATTAAATTGCTAAACTTTTTACATAATAATCTCTTTTGAATAAGGAAGCGAAAATTGTAAACGTGACATACAGATATTTAAAAAAAAGTGTTTTTAGGAGCACTTATCAGTTTTCGTATTTCGTGTAGTAAAAAACTAATTAACTTTATGTGATTTATGTGGTCAGTAACTAATTGTGTCATTAGGGACAAGTAATATGTTTTAAAGCGTGTTAGTTAATAAAGTAAGTTATAGTAGTTACCTTATATATATATATATATACATATATACATATATATATATACATATATACATATATATACATATATATATACATATATATACACACATAGGCCTATATACAAACAGGATGTTTCTAAATTCGACCATCAAACGTCGGCAAAAATGAAAGCAGAAAACATAAGGGACAGCTAGTAAGTAAACCGAATAATAAGGGAGCTATAAGTCCTTTAAAAATTGAAATTAGAAGCAGTGTGTTCTGGAAAATTTGGAAACCATGTGAGATAAAAGGACAAAACTCTGTAATGCCACAGCAAATGCTCGTTCAAGCCTTCCGACATTATGAAAATCTCAGGGGTGACCATTCTTACACATCTTCAAAGTTTTGCTCTGTATGGATATGGAGGTATTTGAAGACGAATAATTGGCGAGCATGACATGCATAACAATAAAGGTTCTCTTACTGCAAGTGAGTAAGAAAACGCCGTTTTCGTCCAAAACGATAATCAAGAACTTAATGCTACGTGCGACGGTACAGTACATTCTGACATTGGTCTGCCACGTTGGATTAACACAATATCAACCACAATTTGGCAAACAATTACGACAGCGTTTTTGATCGTGTAATGCTCGATTCAAATGTAGTGGAGACTTGCTATACTAAGGTACCATTTTCTTGATTTTATTAACATGAAGGAATGAGTCAGGGGTTCAATATTTGACAAAAAAAAACTCATATAAACATCAAGAGCACCATAGTTTTTAAGAGTGGTTAAACAAGGTTCATTGTCCTAAAGAATACTGTTGTGTGTTAAAATAAAGTGGTTGCGTATGTAAACAGGATAAGGTTCCAGAGAGTGGTATTATACAATTGTGTTGTTAAGTGCCATAAATTGAGATTGCATAGCAACAATACATATTAAATGTGCATTCATTACAAGCTCTGCGTCATTTCCACCTCATGCAACCTTTACACGTCTTTCAATACTCCTCGTTATGAGCTGTGCATGGTACTTCTCTAATATCCCAACATACGTAGTGGCGTGATTTGTGGTAAGAAAAAACAAGGATGACGGATTAATTGTGCCTCATGACAGCTTATCATGTAGGGCTCTAGACAACACATGCCACAGTCAAGTGGAGAGTCTCTTTCCTAATGTTCTATGTGATATGTTCAGTTATTTACTCAGCAAAACATACTGCAGTATTGTGAACGGAATGAGGACGCACACGTAGTTGTGCAACGAATTGGATCGTTTTACGTGGTCTGAGATGGCAGACATTCACCTAGTGTATGGAGCTGTACAGTGTAACAGTAGTTCAGCAGTACGTATGTACATACAAGAGACAAGTATCCGTACAGGCGTGTACCTCATTATTCAACGTTTACAGCCATTGATAGGAGGCTTCGTGAAGAGGGAACATTTACGGTGAGTACACGAGTTGCACAGTATATACTATTTTTTAAATAGAATTTCCTTAAAGTTGAAAACAAGCCAAAATTATTTGATTACACTATCCACTATCAAGATGAGTCATCAAGGCGGAGACTAATGCCAGGAAAGGGATGAGCTAGATAGAGTCGCCATTATTGTACACGATCTCCCAGGCCCCGATAATACTACATTATTCGAATACTCAAAATTCATGTCAGCATGGCAACGCTGTAACATGTGTAACAATAGAATTATTTTTAAATTTTTCCAATTCACTTCAGCGAACGTACAGAATATTGTTACAAATTCTAGAATTTTTATTTGTTTTATTGTTATTACATTTCGTCCATTTCCTACAAAAACAACATTCAAGTACATAGATAAGTTTGTGAGAAAGTAGAACACACGCAGATTCCTATATGAGGCTTTCGTCGCGGGTATAAAGGACTTCTGTTTAGACACTCTTTCGCGTTTATACTTGCCGGAAGTAAGATGGCGCTGGTTAGCTTTACTCGCAGAGCCAAGATGCTCCCAGGTCAATAAGGTCTTGATTCTCGATGCTTCTTGTTTCGACGAAAATTCCAATGTACAAATCGTCTGATAGTTGCTTTTGGCGTGCATGAAAAATCTTTAATATCAACGTGTATTGTTTGTGACAGTACTATAGTGTAAAATTTAACAACAAAAAAAATCGTATATGCAGTACACATATTGACTACGGGGTATCAGGTAATTCGCGGATATGTGCCAAGTGAAGCTCACATAATATACTAAGTAGAAAATACGTTTTGTAAAAAGTCGTAATGCCATTTGTTTACGAGAAGAATGGTACGGAAGTTCTATCAACTTACTCTACATTGTCGCTCTATGGTACTTTGGACGTGTCTCTCAAACTAAGGGTCTGGCGTTCTTTTACCAGATTCTGTTTTCTCGTCAGGTTTGGTCACTTATTCATGTGGTGCAGTCCGTATTCGCGAATTTCCCGACAATAGCGTGAACATTTTAAATTGACAAGATATTCGTTGTTAATAAAGCATATCATTACCGTTTTTTAACTGTGAAATTTTGCATTACTATTTAAGGAAAAAGCTAAGTTGAGATTGGAAATCGTTGTTTATTAGAATGTTACTTTACACAAGCGTGTATTTTACGTTAATCTTGTTCTAGCAATTTATTTACAAATAAAGGGCCAAAAGTCAGGTCTCAACACTTATATGAGTGTCTCCAACCTACTTTATACTTTGGTCAACTTGACCCCACGACTCTCGAAGGTCGAGTAAAACAAACCAATGGGCAGACCGGGGCTCTTATCCGCGCCACAGGTCGAGAGGGATAGACTGAGAGAGGCCGGGCAGCAGAATGAACCGAGCAAGGGAAACACGGCTTAATGAAGCACTCTCGGACTAATCCAGTGTACGTGAAGATCGAGTATCTCTTCATTCTGCTTATTAACTCAGTAGAGTCCGCGGTCCGTACAGCGGCTATGATAGCACATTCGCCTACCATCAGGCCCAGCATCCGGGTTCGATTCACGGTGGAGTCGGACTGCAATTTTTCGCATGTAGGTTACATGGTGGTAGGTTTTCTCGGAGAACTACTGCTTCCACTGCTCTTCGCATTCTGTCGCTTGTTCTCATTTCGTCATCCTATGAGCACCCGGCCGGAAATTTGCACTCCTGTTGTGATGTATATTTATTGTAACTCTGACTTTCTTGAATTTTTGCTTGCTAAAAGTACGTGTAAGGTGCAGATCTTTGCTTCGAAGCATAAAGCTATTACTGTTTACTCTTTTGTATATGTGGTACGTCACATTTTTTTTTTTTTTTTTGCGATTTCTACAATGTTCAGTGAGATTTACTTATTTCGTAATATTTTATTTTGTTACTCACAGTTATGACATGTGAATTCATGAACCTCGTACATTCGACACATCCAATACACGACAAAGAAATAAAACCAAATATTTAACAGTAAGTGTCTCTAGTCGCACAGGTTTAAACAAACATCTGGCAAGTTTTCATGCACGAAATCGGACGCTACTATCCATCTGCAGGGACTCTGAGCCTGTCGCCGCGGAGGATACTGCAATTTAAGTACAGTATTCTTAAATACCTTAACTTATTTATTTCTTATTTTCTGACTTCTTTTTCCCATTTCAACAAAGCGATATTAAAGTACGTTTGGAGGAAGATTTTCTTACCATCGTATTAACTACATTGCTTGTGTAAACAATCAGCAGCGGAGTGTACTAGGATTAAAAATACTTATTTTATAGAGTGCAGACTTATTTGACTCAAGGTCCAAAGTAAATCTCAAAATACCGGACTGCAAGTCACAGTTCTCAAAATAAATATCACAGAAGGGTTTACATTTTTACTGCTCAGCACAAGTTAATAATTTGACGTAATAAATAAATTTTAGTTTTTTCAGAATGATCTTACTGGGACAGGGCTGAAGCAAGGAAAATAAATTCTCTACCGGAGAGAATGAAGACCTAAAAGTACGGACAAGGCTACATTTAGCAAGTCCTAACTGCTACGCTCGTTCGGGAAAACAATTTAATTACTACTTATATTTCATTCTAAGTAGTCTTTCCTACGCCTAGATCTATTATCGTTGAATGGTACACTGTTGACCCGCTGTTCTTGTAGTTATATAATTTACTTTATGTAATCATATCGATTTAGTACTCAGACGACGTGCTTCCCACCACGGCAAACCGGGTCCGACTCGTGGTTGGGTTACTCCAGATTTTTGCACGTGGGAAACATGGCACACGTTGCGTTTAACCGGTGGGCTTCCTCGACGAACTTTCATTTTTTCCGCCGATCCACGTGCACCTCATGATGTCTTTACGAGCGTTCAAGACCTCGCTGCAAAGCGCTGACCATATCTTTCCGCTACACTTACAGTTCTGAAACAAATGCGGTGTCACAATTGGTAAGGCTAGAAATGGGAACAGGCTATTACTAGAGGTGTGTAAAAGTGGCGTTATTATCCGATCGTAGTCTGGACTCGAAATTACTGTGTGCTAAGGACTCTTGTTTTTCGCGAAAATAATTTTGCCTCACTTTGTTTTCGTGCCTTACGTGCACATCTACAGTTTTGCTTCGTGGTCAGCGATTGGATATTTTAACCGTCACGAGCCTTGAGATTCTACCAGCAAATCACAGACGTGTGGTGTTGCAGGAAAGTTTTTGTAATTGGCTGAGTCAAATGAGATAAGGCTCTTCACACAGACACACTGCCAATAACCATGAAGCAGAATTGCAGATGTGCACGTAAGGCACTGAAACAAACTGGGGAAAAATTCTTTTCACGAAAAAAAACAGGGTCCCTATGCTCATCTAACTTCTGTTGTGGTGCGCCTGAAGGACTTTTTCATCCAATGATTAGAGAAAACAACAGCTGTTCATTGGCTACTCTCTATCATTGTGATTGGGCCGTCATTTTGTTACGTTTTCGTTATTGGCTCAGCAACTTCCAGGTGCTGTCAAAAGAGTCGAGGGCCAATTCCGAAAGTGACACCAACTTATAGCAGCTGGAATTCTGGTTTATTGCCAAAGTAGAACGCGAATTTTTCAGGCCTCTACCAATGATTAGGGCTCGGTAGTTTCCGCAAAAAGATTTTTGCAACACTTTGTTTCAGTGCCTTACGTACGCACATGCATCTCTGCTTTGTGGTCAGTGATTGGATGCCGTAACACACAACGCCCGGAGGTTAAACCCGCAAATCACAGACGTGTTGTCTCACAGTTATCCATGTACTGATCGGCGCAGTCAAATTAATAATGACTCTGCACAAAAACACTCTGCCAATAATCATGAAGTTGAGCTGCAGGTGTGCGCGTAAGGCACTGAAACAAAGTGGGGCAAAAATCTTTTCGCGAAAACTACCGGGCCTTACCAACGATATAATGTCCAGTGTTGAAATTCTCACTGTCCTGTGATGCGCGGAAACAAACATACCGTGACCCGGAACCAATAAATTCTCGGAGTTTGTTCGGGTGAATATAGGCTAGTGGATTCTAGCTTATCACCAAATAACAACGCGAAATATGCATGTCTCTAGCTATTATGAGGGACATGAAAAATTCGCGTATTCTTTTGGATGCAAGCTGAACTTCAAACAAATGTAAGTTCCTGTCACTGTTGCAATAGGCACTTGACTCATTTCACACTCCCTGGAAGAAGCTGAGCCAGTAATAAAGAAACAACTAGACTCAGGCCCAATTGCGTGATTGTGGTAGTAAGCAGCCAATGAGCAGCGGCTATCCTTGGATGACTATTCTGCAAGTCATTTAACCCGCGAATATTTCTAGTCTCTGGCTATTACCTGTTGACACGTGTGTTGTTGAGGCTGCATGCAGTTTTACATTGTCTCACTGAAGTATGTCCTTATAGGGGCGAGCCGCAGAAATGGAATACTCTTTTAAAACGCACATTCTCAGGTTTTGGGACTTCGCGTGACTTCCAAATAACTAAATGGTTTTCATTCACACATAAGCGCTATTTTCATAAAATAAACATTATAATAGACCATCAAACATGCAACTTTAACTAACTGAGACGCACCGTCAGAAGATACAATGTATGTTTAAACGATAACAATGATGAAACAGAGACATCGTGAAAATTGCTTCTTTCCCAAATTTTTCCTATCGGAACAGAACGTTTTATTATGTGAGTTATATTTGGTCGTTGCTGCTAAAGAAGCCATATAATAGCAATAACATCACTGTACGTTGTTTAACAGTGGTGATATGATTAACGGTGGATCAGGAACCCTAGACCAATGAATACAAAATGTAAATGAGCATGGTTGATGAATAACCTAGATGAGAAAAACTTGAAAAATGTCTCGATTTTATATTGTTTTGAATTTTATGAGCAGTAGCTAACATTTTCAAGAAAATGAAATGGTATTTGGGAAACTAGTTAGAGATATTAATAGACTAAATTGTAGCAGTAAAGACTGATGTCGCTAAAAATTTTCTTGCTTGGAGTTTGGAGTTAACGCTATATATACGGTTAACCTAACCGGGTAAGCTCTAATTGCAGTTGTATATGTATGTGTATATAAACATTTTATATATATAAGCATTACATCCGCGGCTATGCTCGCGTGTATTACTCATAGCAGATAACATTTTGAAAACCAGATAGGTAGTTCAGTCATCAAGTGTAAGGATGACAGATCTACTATAGCTGAGTTAACTCTGCAGCGGGATAAGTAGCTATAGCTGTCCACGTGAAAAGAAGTCTTAAGTTTGTCCCTGTCACTAACAGTGACTTCGCCTGGGACTTATTTATAGTCAGATGAATTGTTGACGTTGTGAGGTAATTACAGATTCTTTATTGTAAGAGGGTAATCAAATCAAATACGTAGCTTACGTGATATCTCCCGAGCTACAAACAACTGTGCCGCATAACGTCGAAGTTATTCATACAATAAATTTAAAAAAATAAATTATTAAATAACTTCTGAGCTCATAAAGGTTGTACAACACGCCTCAGTAGAACTGTAAAATGAAACCCATGTATAATTTATTTCTCGCTGGTCGTACTTGCTTTTCAGACCGTCTGCCTGGAAAGTTTACAAACTAAGTTTTCTTCTCAATAATCAAGATATGTTTTAAAATAAAAAACTTGCAATACTCTTTTTAGGTGCATACGTAATCATAATTCGGATGCGAACAACACCTCAATATCTCTATTGGTTATGGTAAGTATCATCAGCTGGCAGATAACAAATTTTATGCCTTTACACCCCTTTAGGTGTCGAAATTAAAAAAAAATTAATTTAACATCTTAAATATTTGTAAATATATCCAAGTGAAGTGAAAATCACGACAATATCCCTTTGGGTTCAAGATATATCGACGATTAATTAAAAACACATTTCATCACGTTTCACCCCCTTTTCACTTCCTTAGGTGGTGAATTCCGAAAATTTCAGAAATTTCTTTTCAGGTATTTGAGTAAGCATCAATATTCAACTAAAATCACGTCGCAATAAAAACATTAATGAGACATACATATCGATTATGAATCGAAAACACATTTAACCCTTTTCTTACATATTTCGGGCTGAATTCGGAAAATATATTTTAATGGTATTTGGCGTATTTACAAAAGCGTAAATTTCAAGTAAAGAGCACTTCAATATCTCGACTGGTTCGATAGATATGGAGGGATAATCGAAAACACATTTCACGTATTTTCACCCCCTTAATTAAAGAGTTTCGAAACGTATTTGAGTCCTGTCATAGACATTTGTATATGTAACTCATGATGATAGTCAATTGCGTTTCAGTGATAGGACGGTTCATAAAAAAACACATTACCCCCCCCCCCTTTTTACTGCTTGGGGGTCGAATTTCAAAAAATCCTAAAACTACTTTTTGAGTATTTACGTAAGCCACACTTTGAAGTAAATACCAACTCTCTATCCCGAAGGATTCGATATATATCAATAGTTAATCGGAAACACATTTAAGGTATTTTCACCTCCTCGAATGTCGAATTTCGTAAAATTCTGAAATTGGGCTAATGCGCATTTTCATGTGAGTCCTGTTAAAGTAAAAATCACGGTGATAGGCCATCGGGTTCGGGTTTTATCGACGTTCCTTCGAAAATACATTTCACCCTTTCTCACCTCCTTAGAGGTCGAATTTCGAAAAATCCCTTCTTAGTGCTCGCTTTCTACCTGAGGGGGCCCAATGCATAAAATTTCACGATTCTTGGTTCAGTGGTTTGGGCTGCAGTTTGATATATCAGTCAGTCAGTGTTAATTTTAATGATAGAGATATAATGAGCACTTTTGAAGACCACCTTATCTAGAATAATCATTTAAAAATTCATTATTTAACTTTTGACTATGGTAATAAATTAGAAAAAAACTAAATTAACTAACTGAAAGGAGAAAGGTACCTAGTGTTTCAAAAGTTATTCCGAACCAGCTATACAAGTAATGTCTTGACTTGGACAATAAACTGCAGTGTGGAAGGATAATAACGTTTGCGAACATTCCTGTAAGTCACTGCTGACTGAGATTACAAGCACGGAGACTCTGAACTTAACTGGCGTTTAAGCAAATCTCTTAAATAAAAACACGTAGAATGGAGCTGTTCCATTGCCTAGGAGATACACGGGGAGGGTTGAACCTACCACCGTCTAGTTCGCCATCAGCAGATTTGTAACCAATAATTGGCATACACAAATAAATTAAGTTGGTAGTGATTATCAAATTCAACCCCAGTTTCATAATCGGTATTTAATTAACGATTTTTAATTTTCTTTCCTGTACGAAAGCGAATTGGAAAAGGAGGAAGAAAAAATTACTGTTTATTTTCCATTTGAAATGTCTTGCAGTAATTTTTTTCTTGTGTCCAATAATCGTCCTAAACTTTGGCTAACTTTTGGAAATTAACATTGACCTCATATCAAAATGTCTCGGTAAAGGCGATGAAAATAAATAATGTAGATGATTAATGACTACAAAAGTATGCAACATTTTTCGAAAACATAACAGCTAGGGATAGGAAAATTTCCCGAATTCAAGCACCTGCATGTTAGAATCTGCTGTTCTACGCACAAAATCGAGCATCTACCATTCATCCACGTTGGTACTGACTGGAACAACCGACAGTGAACGAATAGACGGAGCTTGAATACGCATGGGACAGCGCAGTCTAGCATGAATGTATATGAATTAGTGAATTATTCAATTCTCTGATATAGCTAACGAAAATGATCGCTATCAGTGTTTGTTGAAACTTTTAAAGTAAATGCAACGAGTAATGAAGAATTAGAAAAAACTACAAAATCTATGGGACTGTGCATACATCCGCTTATATCACAATGAGTATCCATACTAGAATATTTGCAATGGGCAAAGTGGAAGTTAAGTAACAACTAAAGACAGGGAAATTCGCGAAAATTTTTTTGAATCACTTTGTTTCAGTACCTTACGGGCGCACCTGCATCTCTGTTTTGTTTTCAATGATTGGATGCCGTAACACCCAGCGTCTTGAGATTAAACCTGCAAATTACATACATGATGTGTGGCAGTTATCCATGTACTGATCGGCACAGTCTAATGAATAACAACTCTGCACAAAAACACTCTGTCAATAGCCATGAAGTTGAGCTGCAGGTGTGTACGTAAGACACTGAAACAAAGTAGGGCAAAAATCTTTTCACAAAAAATTGCCGTCCCTTGTAATAACACTACTGCGTAACTATTTAAACATAACAAATAATGTTTTCATCAAACATTTAAAGTTATTTAACTACATTTTCCAATTCCTAGAGACACTGGAAAATCGCGAAAATGTTTAAAATAGTCTCCAAAAAACTGCATTATATTAACCATGACACGTGTGAACAGTTTTAGGACAAATCACGCACGCTGTGTATCCAAGCTGTGCAGTTCTAACTGGGCCTGTTATACAGAGAAACAATGCTACAAATAAACGATAGCCAATGTTGATACGAAACATTCAGTGTTGTATACATCACGTTGGAGCCTATAGCAAACAGTCAATTATTCCCGCGATTTCCCAGTGTCTCTACCAATTCTCTTTCTATATAACTGTGCGCAATCTAGTTAGAATTTACTTTACAATATGAGTATGTAGACTGACATTAAAGTATTGTTGTAAGATGTAAATATCATACTTCGTTGCAACAGAAACCAACAGTCTAATTTGGCTGTCGATACTATATGGATTACTCCTACGTAGAAGTTGTTCTCTAGAAGGAGGAAATGGCATTTATTTTGCAGAACTGGTTTTTACTTCTACAGAACAGATTGGTATAGGAACAATCCAGACAATACCGAGAAACTAACTGGAATGTGGTGGATATTTTAACTGAAATATGGAACCGTGTAAACAAAGATAATTTTATTTCTGTGTGCGGGATTTAAAGTTTTCTTTAAAGTAAGTTTCAAAAGAGCTTATTTTCCACGAAGAATATTTTTTTTTTTACTGTTTAACACACCAGAGAAAATATTCCATACGTATCACAAGAAACATATTACGTAAAAACAACTCTGAAGTTCAATGAATTGACGCGTTCCAATTGCAGAGTTATGTACGGTGAAAGACTACGTCATATGTGAACATATTTCCTGGTCATGAGGTAAAAATAGCATTTTATTTTGGTGATTTCGAGTTGTTTATTTGCTGGCCAAGCGCTGTGTGTTCGAGGAAACAAGATTACTTCTTTCATTTTTCAAAGCCGCAACATCGTAACCTTGTTAAATTATTCGCAAATTACAGTTCTTTGGTGGGGTGGGTTGACGCGGGGGCGTAACGAGATTACGGGATCACAAGCTCGCCATTAAACAATTAATAATGCAAGGCACCGGAGGTAAACGAATGTGAAAATCAATTTGCGTTCGTTTAATCGTGCCGCCGCCGCGCAGCGACACGCCCGCGCGCGCAGTAAACGCTGTTAGCAAGTATCGTCGGTCGCAGCTGCAACGTCACCATCTGTCGCCATCTGCAGCTAGACAGCTAACGAGCCTGCCTGCCCAGAGCTGGTCCCACGTCATACAAACTACTCTCAACTTCAGACCAGCATACTGTTCGCCTCCTATAACACGGTTCACGAACACTCTTGCGGAGCTTGCTGACCTCCTAGTATGATTTAGAGTGAGTGGTACTCACCATCTTGAATTTTTATATTTTGTGTCATCACTTTTCTTCTATGCGAATTTTTGAAACTTGAACCTAACTACAGAATAGAACACTACTAATAGAATTTTATACACCATAAGTCTTTGTTTTCCATTAATTCTGTCATACAGATAGCATTGCAATTAAAAAATGAAATTTCTAACTGCAATTCGAGCTGTAACAACAGTGACGACAAAAAAATATTTACGGTGTTTAAAATTCTGTATGTAATCTACTCCATTGTTAAGTTCAAGTTCAAATATTTACCCAGAAGAAAAGTTATAACAAACATTGAAGATGGTGACTATCACTTATAACAGGCCTCCTTGCTATTCATTTTGATTAAACGTAATGTTCATTGTAAATAATGCAAAATGTGATAGGACTGTCGTACAGAGTCAGTTGACATTTCATTCTAATCAGAATTATGTGTTTAATCTTGTTCAATCGTAATAATTTGTTTAATTTCATTTATTTTTAATTTAGTTTTGTAAGCTGGCCAGAGGCGAAGGGTTGGAGAGGAGTATTTTGAATTGTGTCACGGCTATTTAACCCTTCACGCCGACGGAAAGAGAAAGCTGGAAATGTAGGACGAAAGCTAGCCCACAGCCTTGAATTTGTGTGGGAACCACGGCTAAAGGGGCGAGAAGTAGGTCAGCTCAGGGGCGTGGCTTCGCTTACACCCTGCAGTAAAATTTAATATTAACTTTATTATTAGCTAGCGTAGAGAGTTAAAATTTTGTATATAAGTTGGTGTGTATGTTAATGTCAAGCTGTATGAATTTTGAAAAGACATATTAAAAAAGTGCGGAGAAAAGACCATGTTTAGCTATGCCAGTCGTCCACAGAGCCTGTGATTGGCTGGGAGTAACAGGGGGGAGCTTTAGGGAAAGTGCCGCGAGCGCGTCGGTTAGGTTTGTTCGGGGACTCGCAATCGGACACCACGAGAGGTGGCTGCGTCCCGAGCCGCGTTGATTCGCGGGGTTCCGCGTATGTGATAGGACTTCGGCGTGAACACTACGAGAGGTGGTTGAGTACCTTGCCGTGGATATTCGCGTGTTATATTTGTGAGACTCGCTATTCGGACACCACGAGAGGTGGTTGTGCCCCTAGCTAGCACGGGTATTCGCGTCGTCCGCGGATTATTTGTGGAGAGACTAATTGTGGCCGTCGCGAGAGGTGGACGAGCCCTAGATTCGCGAGAATCCGCCTTTAAGATTTGCAGTGTTCTTGGATGTCACCAAGGTTGCACGCTCGTGGGACTGACTATAGCTAAATACGGGGTTCCGAAGTATTCAGAAAAGAAAGAAATTAATGTTTATTATTTCGCTACTATTAACACCTACTGGAACAACTGTCGAAATTAATGCCTATATTTTCTCTGCAAATAAACCGAGGGAGGTTATACACTAACTCTTAAATAATTTACCTTTTCGGCCAAAGGGACTGTTAGTTATTGTCAGAGACATACATATATCACGTTATTATCTGGCAGAAGACTGGACTCTATGTTGCCGTGTGCTCGTATGACTTCTGCTGTTGGATGGTTGCTGACTGGGCGCTTTGAACGACGTGTTCAATAAATGGTATCAGGTCAACTGTAAAATACCCACTATCCATGCAATGTGCACATATAGAGATATGAATACCCGAAGCCAATAACGTAACCACTGTACTCGGGAGAGTATTACAGACCAGTGGTAGTCTGTCGCCAAATAAAAACGCCAAATTCACGTCCATAGCTGTTTGTTTTTCAGGGGGGTTATTACATTCAGGCAAAGAGCCACAGGTATTTCGCCAGCGTGCGTGGAAAATAGACCACATCCTCGTACAAGGCTGCGCATAAAAACAGTAGTGCATGCCCTATTTTTTTTATCAAGACTCTACAAGTTGCAGGGAACTAGTGGGCTAATTGGTCGCCCTATGTCAGTTAACCATTAAGGAATGAAGCAAACCCTAATGTGTGGCGGTATGCCTAGAAGTATTCATGAAATGTAAAAACATTGACTGATTAAGTGAAATATTGTGGACATATACCATTGCACTGATAACTCGTCTCAGAAAACCAAGAGTAAACCAAGGAAAGCAATAAAGTAAAAACAAGTCCAACTGGCGGTAGTCAACACATACATAAATAGAGACCGGAAAAATTCTCGGGTTCACTGACCTGCATGCTTATAACCTCCAAGAACATGTGTGTATTCAAGCAGACATTATCTGCTCACTGGCTGCTCGATGACGCAGTGATATGAGCCTGCATTTAGCTGCTTCTGTACTATTGGTTAAGCGGCTTCCAGGAAGTGTCAAATAAGTCACGGGCCAATTGCGAAACTTACGGTTGCTGGAATTATAGCTTGGGGCCAAAAGAAAACGCGAATTTTTCAGGTGTCTATACATAAATAACAAAACCTAATAAATCCCAAGAGAAATTGTGCCATATCACATAAAATACAAAACGACAGGTAAAAGTTTTTTTAAATATCTAAGCGAAAAATCAAATAAAAGTGAGAAAACTCAGAACACCAAATCTAAGACAGCACAGACAATAACTACGACGAAGACAATGTTACACACAAAAGAGGATGACACAGCAGCGAAGTCACAAACACAAGAGTAGACGAAACAACTATGAAAACACATAATAACACAGGACTTTCTCTCAGACGAGGTACAGTAAGTAGTCCCAAGGTTTGGGAGTTGACGTCTGCTCCAGTCTTCAGACAAAATTTCAGTCATCCTTATATTGCTAGCACTGTACTTTTGAGTTGAAACGCTACTGAATTTTTTCACTAAGCAACGTTTGTTTCATGCTAAGAACTAGTACAAAATTACATAATTTATTTAGAACACTATGTCAGGTCTCGTGGCTATAAAATTATTTTAATCTGCAATTAGTAACTACTCTAATTGAACAATGTTGAGTATTTTCGAATTTAGCAATGTTCATTAGATGGAAAATTAAATACCAAATTATGAAATACCAAAATTATAATATAGTATATTATATTGTGTGACGAAAACATTTGGTTCAAGAAAATTGACAAACGGAGCTGAGACTTCGTAATTAAGAAAGCCTTAAATGAAACACTGTTGGACGTTTCGTAGTTAGCAACATTCGTCGCACACCAAAAACTAATTACTCATATTCTACTACCTCATCATTTTAGTACCCTAAATTGGATCAAATCCTCCAGTTGAATACGGCTTTAGATATTTATAAATTAGTAATTGAATTCTGTACAAATTACAATTTTTCCGAGTATTCCGTAATTAAGAAGCTACGTTGCACACTAAATGAAAATTAAATATGAATATTTCTACGACGCGCTTTTTAAAATTAATTTTTAAAATAATGTTTTTTTTTTTAATTTAGACAATATTTTTTATTTTTTTAGGTCAGTGCTGATAAGATGGAGAAGAAAAACAAGCAAACAAAGAATTGTTCCGTTTTATTTTTAATGTGAGAAGCAACCAAAAGAAAATAATTCGCGAGACCGTCCAGAGGGGCTCTCGAGGAAAATCGGTGACAGTATAGTTTTCAGTTTGCTTGAAATATTGTAATAGTATTTGTTTGAAAAATGAATAACACTATAACTAAAAAAATAAATACAGATTGGGAGATTCGTAAAGCTTGTGTTCACGCATGAGGATTCTGGACAAGGCACTGCCGTGGTGCGGGATATTTTATGGGGCAATTTTTATTCCTTTACAGTTTACATTTCATTGCTGCTCCGTCCTACGCACGTGCACTTTATGTTTTGGCCTTTTACGGCAGGCATGCTTTTGAGCAGTAAATGCTAACTTCTTTATTTATTTAATCGCGTTTGACATTTGGGTATAGTTAGTTTACAGGGGCATAGACCATCGTATAATGTTCTTTTTTAAACCACCACTTCAAACAGTAGAGGGTTACATACTCAGATCAAACGGCAGAATGCTTACATCACACAACCAGGAACTCAGATGTTTTACATTCTAAGGCCGGTATTCCTAAACGTGTGTATAAGGGTTTAGGTGCAGCATGTGTCATGCCTAGGCCTTATCGGTATTCCTAAACGTTTGTATAAGGGTTTAGGTTCAGGACATTGCTTATTCAGGACTAATCTGTGACTTTTCCTTGTCCTAATATAATTACGCATGCGCACTACGCTTAGCCCTACAGACGGCTACACACCTTATAACGTATTTTACCGCTTGCTGGACGAATATAGTTTTAAATAATAAAAGAGAAAACGAAAACATTCTAATCACACAGAAAATGAAACTTTGTGGCAGCAGGAATATTAAATAATAACCCACTAGCATTTTAAAAGCCCATATAAGCCAAAATCAATAAATTTGTGGTTCTAAAAGCATTTCAGTACGTATATGTACATTTTTCCGGATGTTATTATGAAATTGGTTAGCCGACCCCCAGTAGCTCAGTTGGTTGAGCGACCGACTTAGATACGAAGGATTCTGCGTTCGATTCCCAGGTCTGGCTGGGTGTAAAATTTGTGTTTGTCCAATCTGTCTCACAAAATTGTCTCTTTACAATTGTCTCACGGCATTTACTCGGGGTTGCATAAATAAGTCACATTAAAGGGGGGAGTGTTCGGTGCAGTGGTGATGCGGCAGCTACCGCCTCGCCACTACACCGAATCCCGGTCACTCCATTTTTTTTTTACTTTTTTTATATTACGTATTACAATAAGGTAAAAATGAAATTAATGTTTATTTCCATAAATATAGTTTCTAAGCATTAAACTATCTAAAAATTATAGAAATAAGATAAATGTATAATGAACCATTGATGAATAGAAAATGTTTCCCCCTGTAAATTGTAGTCAGCATGTAGAAATACCACGTCTAGTGTACGGAATTGAATGACTTTACATTTTTGTTCTTTAAATGTTTAAAAATCGAATGCATAATGGACGTACGATCAGTAGGCACACTTTATAAACCGGCCTTCTTAGAAAATATGCAATTGCAATTGTTACAAACTGTTATATACTGTTGATTTAAAAACCACTTTTTGGAAGATACGATACGTTTAACTAACATTCAGAATTTCTCGTTATGTTGTTATTTACAAACTTTCCAATATTTTAAAAATTAATTTCCGAAATTAATTTTTTTAAAGTAAAATAAAACTAATGTCGTTTATATGTTTTTTTTGTAAATAACTCGTATTTAATCTGCGTTACGTCATGTTAAATAAAAGTTTCAGAAATAATGAAATGTGTTCACGATATATTCACCTACGAAAAAAAAATTATAGTAACGGGATGTTTCCAAAACATCTTTAAATAATTTGTAAAAACATATCCATTCTCATGTCATTGTAATTAAACATTTAGTTAAGTATATGAAAAAAAATATACATCTGTAACGGGATGTTTCCAAAACAACTATGAAAAATTTGTAAAAATATATCCATTCTCATGCTATTGTAATTAAAAATTTAGTTAAATATATGAAAAAAATTTACAGATGCGTAAAATTCTAATTCAAAAATCGTTTGTACGACAGAAAATCTGCTCGCTGGTTCTGTAACTTGTGCATAGAGACGATAGGACATTTAATAGGCGTGCCAATGCTGTTCTCAACTTAATATTTTTTTTCGGTATTCGTAAGGAAAATCTCAAGGTAAGTGATCACATTTAAAAATTACGGTTTTATTTTAAATGTACACCCACTTGTACACTAATCTGCGAATGATATGTGCATACATCGAGAAAATACAAGCTTAACTAATAAGATTACTTTCCTTAATTTGGTGCAAATAAACCAAAAAATTGCACATTGATCATGTACATGTCAACATACGATCAGCAGCGCTCATCGTCGCCTTCATTTGTTTCTAGCCTGGCGTGGGGCGGCGAATAATAAGCCGTGACTTACCTGACACCATCTTGGGACACGACGCAAAAACGTCTAGGAATACGCTCAGCGAGTTTGGTCTCTGTCGTTGCTTTTCTGGCGCCTGAGATGGCAGTACTTATGTAGACCCTAATTTATTGTTTAGGAATACCGGTCTAAGAGCTAGCGCGAACCACGTTAAGCTAGTTAATTAGCGTGAAGTCAATCGCCAGTAACCAAATACGTACTGTTATTAATAATTAGAAATAATGTTTTAATAATAATACTAAATTTGATATTCGCAGTGTTATGATGACCAAGAGCCTCGTCTGGAGGACGGACTAGCGACGACGACATTGCAATTAGGTCAATAGTTGCACAAGACAAGACCTCAGCTATTCTCCCCACCTGCACTGAAGTGTGGTAACGTAATGCAAAGTATCTGTCTCCTTCAAGCCTTCCAGCCGTCACCAGCTCGCCAGGATGGTCCTGGGTCGAGACCCATGACGTGCCGCCGCCGTCCGTCGATAGCCGAGCACATTCATTATCAGCCTCCGGCACATCACGTTACAGTGAGGTCTAAGGTGTCCAAAGGGTCACCCATCATAGAGTAGAACATTAACGTAACTAACTAAACAGCTGTTCCCCTCCTACCTAAATAATGCAGTATAACCTTGTAGTATTCTGTATTCTAAACTATGCAGAATAAAGCCACCGTAATTATATTAACATACTTCATTCAACCGTAACCATCACCCTTAACTTAACCCCTTACTAGTTTCAGTATGAAGTGCTTACCTCTGACTGCAGCCACCCAACCACATTAACTTATGTATACAACAGTTAAAAACAACAATGTCACTACATTAGTGCAAAAAGTACAACTGCTAACGAAGAAAAGTGAAAGAATAGTTTTGAGGCAACCTTCGCTGGAGTGGCCAGCTGTTACCGAAACCCAAATGTTGAACAGGCATGCACAATTTTTCACTATCATCCTGCAGAAACTACAAGAATTCAAACCGTAACCGTATGATTTTATTCACAAGAAACATACAGCAATGCTCACTATGTACTCTAGATTTCGTTCCAATATGAGTAATAAGCTTCTAGAAAGAGTAGTATATTATTATTATTATTATTATTATTATTATTATTATTATTATTATTATTATTATTATTATAACGCTACCGACGTGGTTCCACAGCGGTAAAGACACTCACCTCGTCGGGAGGACCCAGGTGTGTTTCCCTGCTTCTGCCATCCAGATTTCGGTTTCTAGTGTTCTCCGACACAACTCCAGGTAAGTGGGGTTTACGTCTCGCCGACAACGAGATCACTAGAGACGTTGACACACAACTTGATGCAATAACAGGAGCTGGGAGAGGAGTCGGCCATGCGCTTGTTACCTTGAACCATCCCAGAATTCGCTTGGAGTGATTTCGGGAAACCATGTAAAATAGGATTCAGGATGGCCGAAACCGGGTATCTAAATCGAATCCTCCCGAATGCGAATTCATTGTTTTACCGTTCCGGCACCTCGCTCTAGACGAATGCTAGTTGGTTCCTGAAACATGCCCTGACCGGCAACTGTCCCCTTTCCCCTGTGTACATCTACCAAGACTTTATGCAGTTTGGAGAGCACGTGAAAAACTAGATAAACAAAATATATATATTAAAAAAATAAAATCATAGAGTGGAATTTCTAAATGATCTAAGTGCCAAAAATATGCTTTCGAGAAGAACGGACAACAGCGCTGCAAGAGTATGCATGCATACGGGACAAACTATCTTTCAACTATCATAAAAAATATTAGGAAAATTACAGGGACTCAGTTTTTACAGCATGACATAGGCACTGGCACATGGTTCATTTTGATGTAATTAATTAAATTAGGTGTATTTTGGCTCTTAGATCATTTATAATTTTCCATCAATAATTATTAAATCAGTGGAGGATGGTAAGGAAACAATATATTTATAGCTCATGATATTTTAAAGTCTCGACAACTCTCAATTGAAATGATTTTTTTTCTCGTAGCTTCTGTACATCAGCAACCCTTTTATTTGTTTAGTCAGAAAACATGGATTTATAAACCTCTGCAAATATTTTTGACATCCAGGTAGTCAGGCAACTTACGTATTTCCTTGCTTAAAGCTACGAATTTCACGAAGTTAAATCTCAGAAGTCTGAAAATTTGTATTCGGCCTACAAAATTTTAAATCACACCTTAACACAAGCCAATGTTGCGAAACATTTTGTAACTTCATTATCGTCACCCCTTCGGCTTCGTGTGTTTACCGTGTGTCGAGCAAAATTGTTTTTGACGTCCGCCTGAGGTAAAAATAGAATTCCACAAGCCAGTATTTGCTACTACTAAATACCACAACAGCCGCGCAAACTCGCTGATTGTCTCTGCGTTCGTCGGGAGGATCGCGGGAAAGAGCTCAGCGAAACCAACTGCATGATTTCGTCCGGAAATTGGAGTCGTAATTTTACGCGCGTGTGTATGCGGGAAAAAAGCAACGTCACTGCTTTTGCCCGGTAGGAAGGGGAAGGGAAGATTAACCCCCTGACTGTTGGTGAGGGTTGTACGGGCTGATTTGTTCGCCGTTTGAATCCCTCTTGATAGAATAGCCATCACGTATGGTTGTCAATGGCTACTAATTGAGGTCATAACATTCAACATAAACAAAATTAACGATAAAACATAACATTTGAGGACTTAACATTAAAAAGGGGCTAAGTACCATTTTCGACAAAAATGAGTTAGGCACTGTAATATAAAATGTAACTATTACATATAATGGTTTATTGGACCATGTTATTTACACAAGACAGGCCAGTAGTTTCTTTTCTTTCTAGACTACAGATCTAGTCGGAAACAAGAAACGCCTGCAGAAGTCATATAGTTACTTAAAGAAATGATAATCAAAATTTGTGTTCAAATATGGTGCATTTAATATTCTTGATATTTGAAAGGAATCTATGGTCAAGTGAAATGACTTCAACAGACAGAGTCAGGAACTAGAACTACTAAAGAAAGCTTCTAAAATTTAACTGTATAAAGTGGGTATTAGTGGAGTGTACGAATACCGTGACCAGATATAAAACCTGACCTACACAATAATACTCCCATGACTCGAATCGTTTTCAAAATTTCAAAACTGAGTCATTTTCTGATTCTTAGGACGTAGATTTTCCCTGAACAAAGTTTATTGCTCCGGCATAGCTTTTGAACTGGGGTCGCATAATTGGTTACTGAGAATTAAATAGCACAGTTTTCTTATACTCTGATTTAGGAAATATCTACATCTCATGTCTCTAATTCGTTCCGAGATAGACTGTAAACTTTGTTCTATGTTTCGGGATTTTCAAATTTTCCTTGTGACGGCGAAGTTGAGGTTTGTCTCACCAAAATTCGCCCATCCTTGACTTCGTATCCTTGTAGTCATCAAGGAACCGAACATCTAGTGATGGGTGGAATACTGGGACCTTCTCTGCAGATCTCGTCCTGGAGGCGAACTCCGAAACCCTCGAAGCGCGACGAGGCGACGAACACTCTTCCACTCGACCTCTCGGTTAGGGTACCAGGTTGGACAGCCCCTCAAGACCACGGATCTTCTTCCAGCACCTCTAACAGAGACGTCTTCTTCATACGAACGACATGAACTTATGACCCACGGTACTTATACTTCAGACATCGTGAAAGTCTCTCAACAGGATAAATCTTCCAAACCAACGTGGTACCGAAGTGCAGAACCAGTTTTCACTGCAGAATGACGTTTCAGTCCTCGTCTATACAGCTGGTTACCTTCCCGTCAATGGTCTACATCCTTCATGTTTCGTGGCCGAAAAAAACGTTCTCCTCTCGTTTTTCACCGAAAAAATTCTATCACAAAACTCCTTCTTCTGTTTGTTACGTGGTTGATGATTCTTACTCTGAATTACTTCTTTCTGCTATGTACGAGCACGGTCGCCTCAACGCCCAGATCAGGCAAATATCTGGTCATCAAATAAAAATAAAATTTAAATCGTCAAAAGACTGTATAAATCACTCACCTGACCATAGACAAAGTTCATAACGTGTTCTGGCCCGGGAATAGTATTTGTATAGACAAAGTAAATAGACGATTCCAGCGCCGTCAAAGACTAATAAATTAAATTTATACATATCTGTAATATGAAGCAGGCGCTATGTTACAGTACATAGAAAGGTGCCAAAACATAAGGTAGACGACATACCTAAAGTGCTATCTCCCTGTGATATTCATGCGCGCCGTACATCAGCACAATTATATGGTTGGAGTTACATCAACACATTCTAGTTCATTGAAAATATATATATATATTGATGTTCATAAGTGGTTTGTATTTATTACTATTCGATTGCTCCTATTTACTACTTTCTATTGTAAAAAATATGTGAACGCATTTGGATATTACCTTGTTCATTTGTTTGTCACAATATACTGTTTTCGTCATTACCTCTAAACGTAACTTTTGACACTTAGCCCATTATGAATATTAAGTCTTCATTCTCTGGACATCAGGCAAGATCTCAGTCCCATAAAAGAATTTGCTACGAATGGCGGTGAGAGATTTTTTTTAAATGCAAGGTATTTTACTTTGTCAAAACTATAAACAAGAACTCTTTTAATTTGAATTTAATAACGATTAGTCGAAGCAGTAAGGAAGACTAATGATACGTGCTTCAAATGGGGTAGTCCTGAAGAACATGATTTATTTTTGAAAATAATATGGAATGATTTATATTTTAAGTAAAATTTTTCGCGTACTTGATTGTTTACGTTATATCTGTATATTTAGCTAGATTTTACTTCCTCTAACAAGTGATACTGAGAATGTCTTCTTTAATACTGTCAGTATTATATTACAATACAGTGGATAGTATCAGTTTTACACTTTCCTAAGAGAGAAAGCAATACGAAAATTGTATTCTCTAGTTTAGTTCATTTTTTATTAGCTGACGTAGCCAAGAAATCATTTTCAACGTGATTCAACTTACCAACTTAAAAAATCATCTAGGAAGTATACTATCTGGACGAGGCAGTAATTTTCAGTAATATCTCAATGCAGGTAAAAGAATTATTGTACGTAACGATGCTTGATTATGGTTAATGTTCTTGACGAGCAATTAAATAATCAGTAGAACTGAAGGATTTTTATTTGACTCATTGTGTCGAAAAATATCTCGATGACGTTAAGAGCAATGCTTCGTATCAGGTAAAGTAGTTTGTTTTGTAGTAAGAATGGATAAATCAGTTTATATATGTTTTAAATTTTTTGTAGCAAGAATGGATAAATTAGTTTATATATATATATATATATATATTAAATTTAAGTTAGGTGGCACAACGTAATACAAAACTTTAGAGCCGCGAGCCCAGTTTTGCACTTTCACACTTCCATGGTTTCGAATAAATGTTTTTAGAAATATTTGAAAAAAAAAACCACCTATTTGAACCACGGTCTTAGAGTTACAGGTTTGGACATTAGCTTATCTACCAATGCTCTAGAGTTGACCCCATAGAAGAGGAAGGCATTGGTTCTATCAGGCACCTATGAAGTCTCCACCTCGCGGACTGAAAGTTCCACTATAGGCCATTCGGAATAAAGTGAGCACTAAAGATTTAACCTTTGAAAAAATCACTAGCCGTTACTGCATATAAGTCAACATTAACAACAGTTACATTATTGTTTGTATGGTTGGTAGCGAATAACTGCATGTAGTTCCATGAATTTTCTTATTTGAACACAGCATTAGTGAAAAAACATCAGTTGCAAACGACCTCTCTGTATTTAATATACTGACGTACCTGCTGACTGTACATTTTTATTTAATTTGCGGCAGCAGAAAGCGACGCAACCGAGTCGATTGTCGTTGGCAGACGCCGCTAACTCTTTGTGCCACACAGGTAGTTTAAAATTTCACCGACAGATGGCACCAGAGTTAGGTTTTCGCCGCTTGGAAGCGAATTGCGTCATTCAGTTTGTTTGTCCGTTATGTAATGAATATCGGTTTCTGATAAACACATATAAAGTATTAGAAGTGACTGTTCATGAATATCATTGATAAATTATGTGAAGTCAATAGTAATGTAAGTT